>PNEQ01022625.1:0-13858 GCA_003012365.1 Medauroidea extradentata
ACTGCGTTGCAGTGTGTTTGAAATACACGTTTTATAAACAAACTGTTCCACGTGTGCTCACGCGGGTTTCGCACGAAAAGAAATAACATTTCAGGCCAGGACGGAATACAACTTTCAACACATCACGTGTGCTGCAAACTACATTTTTAAGCCCTTCAACACGGCCGAAAACGGCATTTTCAGACTGCCGTGCCTCACAGTATTGTGGACGAATGTCTGCGAAACTAGTATAGAGCCCTGCGTTGGACTTTCCTTAAAACTTTCCACCAATAAAAAGATGGGGTCACCACTGAAAGTGTCAGTCAGGCGAGTGTTCTACGATACCACTGCATGCCGTTTCAGTGTCTTGCGCTAGAGGTGATACCGCGTCACAGGAGCTGGTCAACATCGCTCTTCGTGCCGTGCCTCACTCACACAAACACACGGCCAGTAGGCAGGCGTCTTAATATTGTTTTTTTTTAAATGAAACTATATATATATTTTTTCCCCCCCCCCACTATTTTTGTACTTGTGGACAATTGATTTAGTTTTCTGTTTTTTAATGGAAGGTGTGGCTGGTAACAAATTAAAATAGGGAGGAAAGATAACATTCACATTGGTTAGAGAGTGAAGGCTGAGAAGGTGGAGGAGAGAGATTGTAGCATGGCTTGTCTCTGCCTGCTCCAGCCAGTGTGTCTGGGCGACACTCCCTCCCTCCGTCTGCTCTTTGCTTGCAGTTTCTAGCGTGTCCTAGAGATAACGTGCCAGGACAGCCAGCATGCCTTTTTTTATTTATGTACAATTCTTTTCACAAAAAAAAAAAAAGAACAGCGTTTCCCTTTTTAACTTATTTCTTTTTTCCTTTCCCATGGAAAGATAGATCATGAGACGTCAAACTAAACTTCTCATATTGCTTCTGCCTGTCAGTCACGAATTTGTTTCTGCCAAGTCAAATTGTAGAGCAGCATACTTTGTAACAGGTAGTTAAAATCTACCTGTGTAAAATCTATTAAACTTCTGGCCATCAGACAAGTTTTTAACCTGTGTATTGTGTAAACAATTAGTAACACTTTGAACAAGAACATGGATAAAGATAAAAATAATTATGGCTTTAGCAGCGACAGTTTCAGCAGAGAGAAGGGGTGGACAGAAAAGGAAGAGGAGTAATGATGATGTAACCAGCCAGTGAGAACATTCTCTCTCTTCCCCCCACAGTTTACGACTACAACTCCACGCCCCCCCCCCCCCACCCCTTATGGGGACTCCTTTTTTTCCACGTATATATTTTTCTATTTTCAGTGTGTAGTTTTTATCAGTTGTTTGTAATAAAAGTGTGTGCTATGCACGAGTAAATATGGTACAATGTATGTAATATTGGTAATTTGTTGAGACTAAATGGCTTGTAATAACTACTGTTAGTTGCTGTAAGCGGAAAGTAGGTGGTTATGCGTGTATTTACAGGCCACTGCGACCAGGTGACAAAGGCTGGGTCGCACGGGCTCGAGTCCCCATTCCTTCCAACAAGGATTATCTGGTACGACCCAAGTGGCAGAATGAGACGGACATCAGCCGGGTGAGTTGCGTAGCAAGACTGTGATAGTACGGTAGCGTAGAATGTCTCGTGATGCTACATGGTGTGGATGGTGAAGCAGGGCCAGCAAGACTCAAGGTGTGTTGATGTATGCCTGTGTTATGCTACCTTGTTGACTTCTTAAATACAGTACAGTATGTCGTAAGATGTGAAGTTTAAGCTTATCTGTATACTGTTGCTGGTAGTATTGATCGTCATTATCTACATTCACACTGGTTCTAGCATCTTGATTTTTTTTCCAAGTTAACTAACTTTGCAACAATTAAGATCTTTATTAAATGAGCTGTACATCTCATCAGTAAGATTATTATAGATGGATACACACAACTACACCCAAGGTGAGAATTATGCCATGGCCTTAGTTAAGCAACCATCCCAGCATTCGCCTGGCGGAATTTTGGGAAACAGTAGAAAATGGAAATCAGGATGGCCAAAGCCAGGAAGCTAACTAGGGTCCATCCGAAGGAATTACGTGATAACATTGTGAAAACTTCGTTGGTTAAGACAAATTCATATTCTGTCAAAAGGTTGGAGAGGTATCGAAGATAGTCCTAGATAATATCTAAATAATGGGTGAACAAATGTGTAATTGAAGGAAATGTTAAAGAAAGACAAGTTAATTGGGCGTGGTACATAATTCAACGCTAAAAGCATTTATCCATAACTGTAGGTTTCTGGAAGCCAGTCTGCGAAAATTAAACAATAGCAATGCTAGACAATAGTTTTAGCCAACATTCTAAACAAAATTGTTTCCAGTGTTACGAACTTCTGAGGCACAATCTCTGACGCCGGACCTCGTGCATTTAACTGCGGCGCAAGAGATCACGCGTAACAAATTAGTAATTCTGGATAAATATTTACTTATAAAGTTGGCAAATACCATTATCTAGGATCATCATTCAGTATTCTATCCATATTGGCTTCAAAAAAAGTGTAGAAATCAATTGATGTTTTTGGCGTTTATTTATCTACAACACACTCTTAAGGAAGCTGAGACTTGTGGATGAAGCTACAATTCCCTCTTGTCAACTCTGGTGATTATTATTGCCAATAACTGCTGTGCGACTGTTGCTTCTAATTGCGGTGCATAGATGAGGGTACAAACATGTTGTGGTGTGTAGGTTTTGCTGGCTAGGCCAGCTTCATCAGGCTGCAAGTTCAGGCACACTGAGTAATGGCGGCGGTGGAAGCGTGGTTGGTCACCCTAGTGGCCAGGGAGCGAACTAGTGTGTGGCGAGTAAGTTCAAGAACAAGAGATGTGGGAGTGCAGTGGTATTCTGGTTCTATGGTTGAGATTATCTGATATTGATACCTGGATGTTGTCTAGATCTAGTAATGTATTTGATGAGATAGTTCCCAGCTCCTTAGTTCTGAGCTATTGTCTGAGGGTGGCGGGGATCTTACTACTTTGGTGTTATATCAGGAGTCTAAGTGTATGATGTATCATGTGCTGCGACTGGGTCAGTCCACTTTACTGGCTATTGCTTGTTATGTGTCAGCTCTACGACCATTCATTCTGTGTCGGTGGTGAGGCCTATGTATTCTGCATTGCAATATTTGCACTGCGGCTGGTGTACTGTAACACAGTTGTAGCTGCACAGTATGGGATATGTGTGATTGGTAAGTCTGCTGGTGAAAGAAGTGGAGGATTGATGGATGGCGCAGGAACCACGGCGTTGTTTATTGCAGGGATGTGATCCTCTGGGTGTTATGATAGTGTTGGTGCATGTGGCTGGCTGAAGTTTTGGATGGACTAGTTTATTGCGGATGTTTTGGTGTGTTCCTGGAGATTAGTCTGGGATGCTTGGAGAGCAGGTTTTTAGTTTGTGGTGCAGAAGCAAGTATTATGTGGCTGGATTTGAGAATAAGTGGACATGATGTCCCAAAAAAAAAAATTAGAACTCGAGAGCACCTGTGATTCTTCACTAGCACACATTCCTTTTCCAGTCATGTTTTGTTGAAAACTTATTTGCTGAAAAAAAAAAAAAATATTAAAAGAGAATGTAAATTTTTATCAATGTACTAACATCTTCCAAATAAAAAGTACCTGATACCTCAGAAAAGTAGATACAGTATTTTTTTGTTAACAGAGCAGATTGTAACACAGACACAGATGATGTTCTCTTGAGCACAGAAGCATTAACAGCAGAACCTGGATTTTATATCACATCAATATCATTTTTCTACCAAACAAACCACTTTTATTAGGTCCTGTCATTTGCCATATGTTTGAAGTTGTTTTTTCTCTCTGGTTCCAGTTGACACGGTTAATCAGGAATTTACTGTATAATCAGTTACCATAAACAACAGTGTTCCATTATGCTGCCTGCAGTGTACATGAAGCATTGCCACAGAGTCCTATAGATAACCATTAAAGCTTGCCTCCCTTTTCTGAAATACATATATGTGATATGTGATGTCGTAAGTAATTGTAGGTTAGACCTACCCAGGAACACGAGTTGCAGATTTCATTTATTTTACTTAATAATGTTATTGATAAGAACTCTTGTTTAAATTACCTATATTATGTAAGAACTGACTTATGTAATCAAGAGTGCTTCGCGTAATATTTGGTTTACCAACACGGCCATGATGCCAGCCACGTGCAAACACTTTCCTTAAAGCTAGTATGTACTGCAAAGTATCATCCATGTAAATTATGTTTTATCTATAAGAAATTATTTAAACAGTATTATTTAATGTTTTGTATTTAGTATTCATGTAATTTTTTACGGCAGCACTTTAGTTTACGTAAATAAGGGTATTTTATTTACGAGGCGGATCTCTTCCATTTTGATAAGTTGGATAACTTGAGAGAGCAGACAACTCGAGTGGCCGAGCGACCGTTTTGGAACCACCCGCCTAACGAGATTTCCATCTCTTCGGACAGGTATGTAAGAGGCTTCTCGCCTACCAGAATTCAGTTGTCTAGGGCTCGGCTCCCATTGAACTTACTAGGCACTCGTCCCTTACCCTAAGGTCGTGACGGTAGCCTGCCAACTAAACACTCTTAGCAAACACTGCACACGCAGTAAAGTTGGGAATGCATCCACTTTCAGTAAGTTGCTTTGACTGCCATGAGGCACACCTGAAGTAGCATTTACTAATACGGGATACCCCAGAACAGGGTGAGAAACTGCACAATTAAAAGAACATACCATTTAGGATCTCAATTTTTTGGGACTTCCTGCTAATACTGTACTCACCAATCAATATTTGTTGCTTGATCAGTAGCTACCAGTTTGCAACATTTGAACAAATAGGACTAAACAAATACGTAAACATTTTTGATAATAGTTATTAGTCCGTGTATTTTCTTTAAAAACTCTGAAATGTCCCTAGGGCGACCCTACAGAGACATCCCTACAGTTGGCAACACTAGTTGAAATGACGGTGATGAAAATGTGGAGGGCAAGACGTGTAACTTGCCTTCTCATTGGTTGGCCTCGTTACACAAGAGCAAAGGGTTTGGAAGTGAGACGTAAGCTATTGTAGTATTGGACGTTACCGTTGCTATGTGCACATCAGATAGCTGTAGTTCAAATAAGGGCGTGTGGGGAAGTGAGGGGGAGGATATAAGGCAGTGTTAGTCATCATGTCTCGCATATGTCGGTGTTGCGCAGGCAGCCTAACTCACCCGATGCCTATTCAACTATATTCCAGCCAAATTTTCGTTGCTTTTTTTCATATTTTTTAAATCACAGCTGCATATTACTAATTTATGATAACTGCAGTATGTTATTGTTCAGTTTGCGCAAAATTATTTTTAAATAACGTTTTACTGCGATCTATTGCACTTTGCTAGCTTTGATCAATTTTTTTTTTTCCAGGGTTCCTGGAAATTATGTCGTTAGATTGCAGTTGTCATTAGATCCGACGTCGTTAGTAAGGAAAGCAATATTTCAGAAAGCTATAATTTTCCTAAATGGAATAAAGCATAGGCTGCTAGGTTAACCAGTTAAACATGTAGATAGAATGTTGAAGTACTCACTGGCTGGTACTTAGAACAGAAACGCATGATGAATGAGACAAACACAAAGTCGCGCGTCGTTCCACCAATCTAAGTCGGCTTCACCAGGCGAGAAGCAGACTTAGGTCGGCGGAACGTTGCGCAACTTTGTGTTTATCTCTTTCGTCACGCGTTTCTGTCAAGAGTATGTACTTCAGTAATTCTAAAATTGAGACAAAATGAAAATTGTAATACAGTGAAACCTTTTATTTACACTTTTCAGGAGGACAGTGCAAAAATGTGTAAATAGCGGGAAATCTCGAAAAACCCAGTCAGCTTGCCTTATTTAGTACTTTTATTTTCATGTTGCTTAATAAACTCTCTACAGATAAAATCGAAGTGATAGTATTTATGCAAGCCATGCATTTATCATATTTTGCCACATAAAATTTGGTACATTGTAAGTTACTAATATCGGAATTGAATTATATACTGTTATAGGAAGATTTATGGGATGTGCACATACCAAGAGAACATCTTAAAATGTTAGATCTGATTATTTTTTTTTATAGTTTGGTTAATACTGTTCAGCATTTTACCATTTTTTTTTTTTTGCAAATGCTATCACGAGTTTAGACAAAAACAGTACGCATTTTTTTTTTTATCGTTTGGTTAATACTGTTCAGCATTTTACCATTTTTTTTGCAAATGCTATCACGAGTTTAGACAAAAACAGTACGCATTTCAATGGGACTGTACAGTTCTTTATTCAAATCAACACATGTTTCCACGAACTCGTCACACTTCTCCATTATTACCGTATCTACTTTTGTTTTATCGAAAACGTCAGCTATTTGTTTCGGTTAATGTTACCGTTATTTGCGCTCACAAAGATAAACGAACATACCTAAAGAGATCAGTGTTGCCAACGTTCTATTTGCAAACCGGTTTAGATGTCCTTTCTTCGTCATCTACGACTCTGAAACTCGTGTTTTTATTGTTTTCGGATGGCGAAAACATGGGGGGAAATGTAAACAGCGGGAAAAATAAAATTTTGATAATGTGATATGCGAGAAAATTGAACATTGCACTAAATGACAGACAAACGGGACCTGAAGAAAATAGTGCAATTATTTAATGTAAATAGAGGTTTTACTGTATAATAATTTAGAAACTTTTGGTAGCATCTCCATTAGTTTCTGACACTGTTTATATACAAAAAGTCTGCTATTAAAAATAATAAGCAACATAAACTTCTGACAGTAACATTTTTCCGCATGTTACCAGGAATAAATGGTGCAATAGAATATGAGTGCTAGGTGCAGTATTGTGATTGTTTGTTTGTGTTCCAGAGTTCCAAGAAGCAGATGAATCGCTTCGAGAGGCATATGAAGAACTACATAGACGGCAAGCGCATGAAGCAGGCCAAGAGAGCCGTCACCATCTCCATTGAAGGGCGCAACATGGCTCTGTAGGGTATCGCAGTCTTGCTCCTCGTAATGTTAGCTCGAGACATAGCGAGTTAACTACGTTAGTGGGTATTTGTTATTGGTGGCAACTGAAGACAGCATTGTAGTCTGGTTACGTACATCAGGAGCTTGATGAAACATGACAGACTTTGTAAATATTTGTGTAAGAAGCTTGTTTGTTTCGAGGTGACAACAGACACTCGACTGTGTAGCTAGTTTTGTACATTCACATGAGCTTCAGCCATTACAGTTAACGGTAGGGTTAACAGCATAGCTTAGTGAGATGATTGTAACTACAAACAGTATGTACATCATACTTGTACTGATCTCTAGTCTTTCCAAACTATTATTCACATGAGCTATGACAAAGTTGGCTCTATTTTCATCATATGTTTGTGTACATAAAGCATCTGTAAAGCAGATAAGTTGTGTTTGTTTGTGTGAGGTATGAATGCGGTATCACGTACATTGTGTGTGCGTCACAGTTACAATACACACACGTTCTCTTGACAGACTGTAGAGAATGTGTGTTGCTCTATTACTTAAACGTACATGGAGATTATCCAGTCATATAAACGCCCTGCCTGCATCTTTCAGCACACACATTTCACTGATTTTACTTCCTGTTCTTTTAGTATAATTTTTTGGTTTGCTGTTATTCATGACCTAGAAATAATAATAAAAAAAAAATAACTAGATTCTTGTTAGTTCTAAATTTGCACTTTTGACATTTTGTGCAAAAAAAAGGTTTGATAGATGATGTATATCGTGATCGTTTGTGTAGCAAGTAGTTTTATTGATGTGGAATTACTTACCGTATTTACTCGTGTACTGCCCCCCGCATGTATAGCCTCCCCCCCTTCAATTTCGAAATTGTAAATTAGAGAAAAATAAATATTCCATGTATAACTCTCCCATGCAAAAAAAAAAAAAAACTTAAACACAAGTAATACAACACGCAGCAACAGCTGGACACATCTTGTTTGTTTGGCTTAGTCGCGGAGCTTAGCAGCGGACAAGTTTATCTGGAGTTGAGCGTGAGCCCGGGTAGATGGCTAGAAGCATGCGGGAGGATGAGGCGCGGGCGGGCTGGTGTGTGTGCAGGCGGGAGGATAGGAGGGGTGGGCAGCTGGCCAGGCACATGATGTTGCGTTGCCACATTTTTCCGTTGTGCAAGCTCTGCCGTGAGGTACGCACGTGTAGATGCCATTGTTATCGGTAATTTTTAGCAGTAGTGGCGGCGTTCTTGTTTTCTTGTCAGTTTATTTAGTTACGTCGTTTGATAATTGGGAAAAAACGGTGCAGTTTCACTTCTGAATTTAAGTTAAAAGTGGTGAAATATGCTCTAGAGCATTAAAAGAAAAGTGCCGCGAGACATTTTGATGTTGACTGCAAAAGTGTGCGCAATTGGAGTCTGCAACAAGAACAAACTAAAAAGTGCACCAAAGGATAGGCGTGCTTTTCGTGGGAAATCATGTAAATAATCACAGATTGAAAATGAACTGTATGAGTACATAATGAAAATGTGCAAATCAGGATTCGCTGTGACCACCGAAGTGATCCAGATTGAAGCCAACAATATTGCAAGGCGGATGGGCATACTGCACACCGAGTTCAGAGTAAGTTACGGCCCGTTTTTTTTTTTTAAGTTCAATAGCCGAAGCACGGCCATGTTCCTTAAAACAGAATCTTTAACCTTGAACCTTCCATTGTCTACAAACACCATTGGCACGCTCCCGCGTTGTTACTATTGGTACAGACTACCGAGACACGTTAATTAGTTGATGTAAGCATTTCTATTACGGCTTAGTATTACTGTTTGCATTTAGTGAGAGTTCACAGTAATAATTGGCATATAAAATAAATACAGTGGAATCCCATTACTACGAGTATGGGATGTTACGAGACGTTCGTAATTACGAGTAACAATCATCAAGATACCACGAAAAATTATTTGTTTTAAAATACAAGTAAACATAATAAATACAAGTGCACGTGATAATCATTGTTCATCGGCTTAGCGTGGCAGAGTGAACAACGTGAGATATGGCAACGGTGGAAATGCAGTTGGATTTGGCAACGCTGCCGTGACTTGCTCGACCTCGATTGTTGACGCCATCTTGGCACAGCTAGAAAGCGAAAGTGGCCCGTAGACATCTTTGGTATACAGCATCGCTTGTGTAGTCATGGTTTTATTATAACGAACGGCATTGCAGAATCAGTTTCAAACTCACTATGTTTTTTTTTTTCATTGTGTATGTTATACTGCAAGAAGTGTAAAAGTTACGTTTACGTCACACAATCTGCTAGAGTTGGTTGTAGAACACGTTAGATTTGTCTGATCATGGCAACACATTAAAAGGAAACATCATGTGGATCACTTTTTGAACCCCTGGTGTTGAAGTTTTAAACTACCCAGCGTAAAGGCCCGTTCACAATCGGCATTAAGTAAATAACATAACTTACACAGCATGTCATGCAAAATTGTCCGTACAGAATCGCCAGTAAATATTTTGTTTCCTGACCAATCAGAAAATAATCAACAAGAAATAAACTAATTTGGTATTGGATGAAAATTTTCGCGCCACCAGTTCTTGTGACGTTTCACATTCGTATTGGTTGGCATGAAAAACTTGGCGTAGATAACTCAGAGATGACCATCTTTAACGCCAGGTCAAGCCAGTTACGCCATGTAAGTCGCATCTTTTGTTAGTGCATTCGTAAGATCTTATTGGAGCAGCGTTGTGAGCTGGCAGTGCTGTTTGTTTTAGTTCCCGCCTCGCTAGACCTCCATTTTTGTTTTGTTTACCTTACATTTTGCCGTGCTGTAGCGAGTGTAAATTATAACAAAAATCTAATGGAAATTGTGAAATAAATAAAATTATTGAATGTTAGCCTAATAAACACATGCCTATCGTTTTTGGCAGTCCTGTTTTATAATAGCAGAGATACTAGCCAAGGTAAACTGTACTGCTATTATTCCTATCCCACATACGTCAATAACCTAGAAAATTGTTTGTTTATATAAACATTCGGTTCTTACGGCAACTCGTAACTACGACAATTTTTTGTGCTGTTACGAACTCTCGTAGTAATGGGATTCCACTGAATGTAGGTAATTTGAGTGCTTACACATTTTTTTGGCAGTGATCGTAGTTTGTCCCGTGTACAGCCCCCCCCCCCCCATCCTTATTTTTAACATAAATTTCGGGCAAAAAAGGGGGGACCGTACACGAGTAAATACGGTATATTTTGGCACCATCATTTCTTTGGAAAGTAGGTAGGTTTATTAACACTGACAAATTTTGACGCTAGTGTAAAGAAGACAGATGAGCAGTTGGAATAAATTATCAACTTGAGCATGTTGTTTTGTTGACTGTTGTGTTTGATACCAGCATTATGTGCTAAGGTACCTATGACATGTATTGTATATAATCATACTAGTACTGTATGTATGCATGCGTGTTTGTGTTATGCAGGCAACTTGACGGATGTAGTTTGTGGGGTAGACTGGGTCTCGCCTCGCTACAGCTACGAAGGTCGTAAGCATTGTGGGGAGATGCTGTCTATGGCTTGTTCCATGCAGGTGTTTACACGCATGCGCGCACACACACACACACACACACACACACACACACACACACACACACTTTGTGAACATATGTGGGATGCTATAGCAGGACAGTTGGAGGAGATATGGATAGTTTGGAAGCATAACTATCTTTGTGTGATATTATATGTGATGTGTTTGCTGGTTCGTATTGTAACAGCTTCATGAAAGCGTGCACAAATCATAATGCAAATGTTTGTAGTGTGATGAGAAACTGTATTGGAGCAGGGATGGGAGTGTTTACATACTTTGACGGAGGTTAGTACCTCCAAAGTTGAGAGAGATAGAACTCATGTTTCAGTTTGTATCATGGTAGTTGGGGGAAAAAAATTACTGGCACCTTTTAACATAAGAACATGATTTTGAAGCATCCATGTACATTGGCAACTACCTTTCACCTGTTATACTGAAATATATCAAGGTACCGTATTTACTCGCTACTAAGACGCACATAATTTTTAGGCTTTTGGAGAGCTTTTGGAGACCTAAAAGTGGGCTGCACCTTAGAATTGATGGCGTCTTATATTCACCAGCGGTTTTAAGATGCATAGACAAAAAAATTTAGTAAAAAAATAACATTTGTTCCGTGATTTACTAGCATGTACTTACAAAGAGGATTATCGCGTCGTAAATGAACAAAAGCCCCATCTCAATTCACATGCCGCGAACTGTAACGAAACTGGCCTGTTTTAATTTTTGCTTCTTTTATGAAATGAGACACGTGCTTGTCCTTTACGTCTTTTTTTTATGGGGGGTAAAAAAAGGGCAGTCTCTAGCCCCCATTTCCTTTCCGGATCTTGTGCTATACACAGTAACGAAGATGACTGGAACGTTGAAGAAGGGAGGGGGAAGATAAACATGTGGCTCAGCTGCAGCGAGACAGGATACAAGCTGCATGTGACTATCGGACATTTATGATGGAGCAGCTGCCTTAAGACTTGATGATGTAGTTGACTCCCGTAAATGCGGTAATTGTACAACATTTCATTTTTTTTCCCCTGGAAGGTTTTGTCAACTTAATACAACTTGCTTCAGAAGAATTAAAAATAGTTTAAGGTCACGATAGGTTTGTTTTTTTCACTTTGGTGCAAAAAACTAATTTTATTAATGGAACACTTGAAAAAAAATAAAAAAATTGAAGCGTAGGAGTTGCACTATGTAGGCTTCTTGTAAGATAATGCACTGCTCATTCTTAAAATATTTTCAGTGCAAAAATCTAAAAAAATATGAGGATTAGATATGAAAAAATTAAACAATTAAGATATATTTGTGACAAACCAATGCAAGTATTCTTCAATATAAAGATTATGATGCTTTAAAACAAATATTTTGAAAGTCACTGTACAGTACTGGTCATGGCCTTATTGCATAGCATACAGTGGCCTTGACCTTTGTGAAGTTCAACATTTCCTTGTAGGAACTGCTACCTGGCTAAAGAATGCAGTGTTCACACTGTACTATATGATGGTTGTAAGGACAATATTTCCACACGTTCTAGTATTACAGTGAACCTTCAGTACCTGCTGTTCCATCTTGAGGACTATAGCACATGTTTTGTTGTGCCTTGTTTCACTTGAATTTATCACCATACTTCCCCTACCTACAAGTCCTCGTTGAATCATCTGTATTTTGTAATAAATTTGTTTGAAAAAAAATGTATAATTTTGTGTACTAACTTTAATAATTTGCTATATTTAGTTACCTTATTCAGCTGTATAGTAAACCCCACTCCCTTTTTTCCTTTAATTTTAACCCATATTATCGAGCTGAGACTGTTGTAGCAAGTTTTGCTAAAATAATGTTTGTTCTTCAAACATGTTGTCATTCAGTGTTTGCTTTGTTGCAGTGTGTGTAAACAATCTGTGTGTGTTCATGTTTTCAGAAACAATGCTTGTCCGGAAAAAAAAGTCAAAAGGTCAAATTTATAAACTAACAATCAACAGTAAAACCTTGTATTTAAATTTTCCCTGCAATTTGCAATTTTTTTTCTACAGTTTTTTTTTTTTTTTTCCCCCCTCCATTTACATAGTGCAATGTTGAATTTTCAAGCATATCACATCACCAAAATCTATTCTCCCCACAGTCTTCAGTTTTCTGCTACCCGAAGACAATATAGACCCAAGATGTCAGAGTCACATATGACAAAGAAAGGACTTCTAAACTTGTTTGGAAATAGAACAGGAAAGAAATATTACAGCCAAAGATGGTGATCATGTTCAAAGCCATAGAAGAATGACCGTGATCGAGAGTACTGCTTGCCCTACAGCACAATAAATCCAAGTTGACAGCAAGAGAATTGCTGCTGCTTGCACTATCGATTGTCTTGAACGCTATCACTGTATTCACGTTGGCTACGTTGATCTCTTTACGTGCGTTAGTTTGTCTTAGTTTATAAGTGCACATAACTGCAACTTTAACCTAAAATTAGTGAAACATGTTTGAAAAAGTTTTATTATAAACAGTTGTGTTTTAAAAATATTTCCATTTTAGTGCAGTTTGTTTAGATGGTTATCTAACGGTTACGTAATTTTAAAAAAATTAGCAGACAAAAATTTGAAAATTCTGAACAGTGTGATCTAAAATTTTTAAAAAGTTCACCTTCAGTTGGTGCACGTGCCATGACTCTTCTCATAACAGTATTTTCAATGCCGGTAACTCACACTGTACCCAATGTTATGTGACAAAATACGATAAATGCATTGATGGCTTGCTTGCATAGTATCACTTGGATTTTAGTTTGATTTTACCTGTAGATAGTTTTTCAAATAACATGAAAATAAAAGTACTAAATAAGGTAAGCATAAGGATTTGTTAAAAGATTTCCCTTAATTTATATTTTCCCACTTTTTCACTCTGTCCCCCTGAAAAGTGTAAATAAGGTGTTTCACTGTATGTACTGTTGCAGTATTTTATCATATACTAGATACTTATCAGTGTTGGCATGAACTTTTTGTTCCATAACTTAAACTACTGTCATTTTGAAGTCTATGAATGTGTTTACAATATTAGAGGACTTAATTTGCAAAAGTTACAAATAAAAATTTCATAATTATTTCACACAAATGCATATTTAACCACAAAAAACCAGTGAACAAACATTATTTTCAAAAAAAAAAAAAAAAAAAAAAAAAAAAAAAAAAAAAAAAAAAAAAAAAAAAAAAAAAAAAAAAAAAAAAAAAAAAAAAAAAAAAAAAAAAAAAAAAAAAAAAAAAAAAAAAAAAAAAAAAAAAAAAAAAAAAAAAAAAAAAAAAAAAAAAAAA
>PNEQ01022626.1:0-13923 GCA_003012365.1 Medauroidea extradentata
GACAAGGAACATGTATATACTATATCAGCTTACCTTATTAACATTATTTTATGTAAATAATTGCAAAAATGTTAAAACGCGAGAAGTAAACAAGACAAATCTTCCACCAAATTACTACTAGCGCTCGGCGACATGAAGGGATCACTTTCTCTTGCTGGAGAGCATAGGCAGTGTCAAGACCTCTTCCTCTTAGACCGTGACCCTGGCGTTACTGAGGACCTAGATCCTGCACAATACCTGTTCGACAAGCTCGCGATCTCTTGAGTAAGCGCAGAATTTCCGGGACGTGGCCATTCGTGACGTCTGGAAAATCCCTGCCTTTGTTGGTAGTAAAAACTTCTTTTTTCGTAAAATATTTCATTTACTACTCCAAGGAATGCTATGAAAAAAATCATAAACATCAACAGTTATAACGCGGACTAAGTTACGTAGCGATTTTACAAAATAATGCCTACAACGGCCACAAAAAAAATATTTCCACCTGCCGGCGACGTAGTGCAATAAGAAAAGCATTGGGAGGAGTAGTTTCGTTTCGATTATACATGTTTTTACGGTAACCGTTAAGTCCAGAGTCATTTATATAAATAAACGTATAAAGATAATACTACGTGTAACAAAGTTACGAAGGGATTTTACGATATAGACCCGGGTTTGGGTTTTAAAAAATATTTTTGCAAGAACTGTAGAAACTCGCACCCAAGCCCTTAAGTGTGCTTTGGACTGTGTCCGGGTTGCGAATTTATATCTTCATTTACGTTAATTTTCGACAAACAATATTGACTTAAACAATTTATAATTCGAAAATTCCCCAAGTACACGGTTTTATTATATTCAATATTAAACTTTTTAAAGTATTTCCTTAATGTTATTCCGTTAATTTTAAGTTATTTGGATATTTGAAAAATTTAATTTTTTTAAGTCTATTGTTTTCAATATTTTTACAAACCTCCTTGAGAATAGTTCATTTATGTATAAAAATGTATAGTAATATAGTAAGGTAGAGTAAAGTTGAACCGTTTAACGAGCCGTTTAACCGTTCGATTGTTGAACCAATCGCATCCAAGTCAAATAATCAGATGAGAATTTTGTAACGTGTTAAATTATTTTTTATAAATCTTATTAATCCTTTATTTTGATCATTGCTTAATTATTTATAATTTACAGCAATTCAGGTTTTAAAAATATTTTAAAGTTATAATTATCACATATTTCTGCTAATGAAACCCATTGGTTAAAAGTTAAATTTTCTTTTATTTTCTTTTTTGATAACCGGGCTCAACAAATATTTTTACATCCAATTCCTATTCTTTTAAAAAATATTCATATTTTCTTTAATACCTTAACCAAGCTTTTGTTTAACATTCATTATTGTTTATACTAAACAAGATTCAATTTTTTTTCTTTTGAATTTTTGGGGGAATCAAATATTTGATTAGTTTTACTTTGTAATATTTTATCAGCTTTGTAACTATCCTCAATATTTTTATTTTCATGGTAATCAATATCGTGAAATAATGCCGCTTTATCAATTTTATTTACTGGGACATTAACTTTTTCAATATTTAACAATAAATGAGTACCAGGACGAGTATAATTTCAGAAGCTTAATTTCCATTTATAAATCGTATTTAAAACTCGACAGGTTTAAGAGACATGAGGATTAATTAAAAATAAAAAAGGTTAATTTTTAACTCTCTTGGAACCAGAATTTTGTAATATTTCAGAAAGTACTTTGTAACGATGCGGCCGCCACTCGTTGCTTTTCTGCGTCCCATTGGTTTGGTTATCTTCATTATTGCGTCTCTGTGTTTTATGTTAGTTCGTTTACTGTTTTTACGGTTATTTTTGTCTAGTTTGTATTATTATTGTTTTTGTTGTTATTTGGTTTTATTTATTTCTGGAGTTGGTCAGCCTGTTCTGGGTGTGGTTGCTGCTTCTACCGCTGGGAGCGCTGTGACGGTGTTGACGAGTGGCGACATGTGTTCTATGTCGGCAGTCTACTCGGCGGTGAACTTCGCAAAGTACAGTACAATGTGGAGCTGACAATGCGTGCCTGGTTGGTACACGAGCTGATAAGGTCGATAATGATGGCGCACATATGTTTGAACTTGCGACTTACATCTGTGTACCTTGTTCCTTGGTTCGTGTTGTACACTCACCACTCTGGAAACTTTAGTGGACCTGCAGAACTGCACTGTAAAGAATTTTTTTGTATTTTCACATAGAAAACAGTTTGACACCCAGTTTCTAAGGAAATTCCTTGTAAAACCACAATGGTCGGCCTTGAGAAAATACAAAGTATGTGTTAGTAAAGTTAAGTTTACAAAGAACAGCCTTGTAATTGTACTCGCAATAAGAAAAAACACAAATTTGTATGCCCATTTTACAATAATAATGACACGGAATTTATTTATTACATAGCTTTAAAGTAAATACATTTTACATGAAATTATTTCATAATCACCATAACCTAAAATAATTATTGTGCGATCTGTTTTATTTGTATACATTCGATGTAAGTTCAGGGACAACTCTTTTTTACATGAAATCAATATGAATAGTCCCTTTATTCCAGAAAAATACTTTCAAGAGGATGTGTTTTTGCATAACTATGTAATTTCCGGTGAACCTATGATTTTGATGAACTACAAATTTTCTACAATTTTTTCATAATTTTACAAGGAAAATGTTTGTACATTTACAAAAGTTCGTACAACTACAAATAAATACGTTGTCATTATTACAAAAAAATTACAGCGCAGGAACTGTCGGTATGTACAAGAAGATCCTTTGTAGTATTACAAAGTTTACCTACGTAACTTTATATAAACAAATGAGTTTTCAAAGAAAATCTTTGCAAATTTTACAATTTGTTTATAGTGTGGGAGACCTCGACGTCTGACTTTTTCAAAACCTGAGAAAATGCTGCTGCCCTTCCTTGTGGGCTCGACGTCCGGTGGGGAGTAATTAACACTGAGGTTTCGAGGAACTTATCTGCTCTGAATATTTTTGGATTGACTGATATTTATTTTCCAATGTGGTCACAACATGGTAAATAGGACTCGTCAAACAATATTTGAACATATATACATATAAACATATATACAAAGCAAAGTATATAATACAATACAACGAATAGCATGATATTAATTGATTAATAAGCGAGTTATACAGACCAACATAATAAAACCTTCCATAACATCAGTACAATATCAATTTCGATAGATCTAAAAGAGAGATTGATAATTTAATTAGCTCTTCTTTAAATAATCATCAACATAACAATAACATTTTTCAATCAGAAGTTTAAATTCTTTTCACGAAATAATTTAAAATCTTGAAGTTCTTTGAATTCTTGAGGCAGGTGACTGTAAAGCTTAACATCATTAATTATTACTAATTTCATAGTTTCACTTCTACAGTACTAATTTGTATTACATGACTATTATCTATAAACCTTGTGTTATGCTTATGTAATTGAGAATTCAAATTATAATCCATACAACCCATCTGTTCCTTTATAAGCAACAATGAATTATAAATACAACTGCAAGGTGTTGGATGCATAATGGTTTACATTAAACTAATGGATGCTTATTTTACATAATACGAATTGCCCATTTTTTAAATATAAAAAATGTTATTCAAACGTGTTTTGCTTATAGGCTTCCCCAGAACGTTATTCCATAAGTTTTGGTAGATTGTACATACGCGAAATATGCATTTCTTAAACATTTCAAACTGAATTTCAAGATAAGATTCGTATAATATAACATAATGTACTTAAATGTTTATAACTGTTCCTCGTGTTTATTCCATCTTAGCGTTTCAATAACATTGTGGCGTTAACAATTGGACTTAAACTTTCCTTGGCGACTCTATCCACTTGTTGGTGTACGTTAGAGGATACAGCGAACATAACTGAGCAACACGTGTATATCTTGAACAAGCCTATCTAAATGTAAAAAGGGATCAAATCTCAGAACGGAGGCAGCACACTCCTAGTGCAGCTGACACGTGTAACTCTGTGTAACATACGATGGAAACGTAGATTTTACAACAAGAAAATGAATTATTATGGGACGTAGCTCTGCCCTAATAGACAACTCAGATAGTAACGATGTAGTAGCTCTCTTGATAAATAGGTACCTTCAGGATATTGTTAAAAAATACTTCTACAGGATTATTCACCTCTCGTAAAGATGTTAAACAGTTAAGTAAACTGAAATTAAATAGTTATTGTGTTTCTTACAATGAGAAATTGAGGTAAAAGAAACAAACTTTAGAAAACTGATAGAACAAACATTTAATAAATTAGTAACATGTGTACTTAAATGTATCACAGATAATGAATTCCAATTTTGTAAAATAAGAGTAAATATAAATATTGTCAAATGTATGCTTCCTTGAAATAATGTGTTTGAACTTCAACAAACAAAGCTAACAGCTGGAAAGATATTCCGCTATTATAAGTTGATTTGATTCGTGGACTTAACTCTCAGTACCATCACGGTCATGGTAATAATAGTTACTTTCTGACTAACCACGGAAAATAGTAGGTGCCTAGACTGAGGCGTAAACATTATCTAAACAAACTGTCGACACGAATTGTAGACTTAACACGGAGTTTTTCTTTAAAATTACTAACGGACCTACGTTAAGCAAACATATTCATATAGATTTAAATTATGTAAAACTACCGGTACGTATGTGTCTGTCGTGCTTGCACCAGCCATGCAAGGATCCTCGTCGTCCCAATGTCAATACGACCGCCGTATAAGGTTGTTCTGGTGGCCGTTCTCCTCGGATATCTTCCCTTAGAGGTCCGGCATCCTCTCACACCAGCAAGGAACGCCTCACGCCTGGTACAGGAAGAAACAGAAACTTGATGTAATAAATACAATAATTTATATAATTACATTTCGTCCTAGGATCAGGCAGACTTCCTGGTAAAAGATTATCCTAGGTACGAAGCTACAATAATATATATATATATTTATTTATTAAATAAACTGTGCACATACACCATCCTTATGATATCAGTACTGTTATAGATTTGGAAAGTATATTCAAATTTTGTCAATGCAGAAAAATGTCAAAATGCATAACATGAGACAGTATTTACAATTACGTAATGAAGAGACTACGGTCAAACAAATAGTAATTGTACAAAAAGAATAAGTAAACGAGAAACATTCGTAGACAAACCTTATATTTACAAGAACAATAGGTATTTCACAGACACAAATATCTGATTTATTGGTCTTCCTCAATTTTTTTTTACCAAATGTAGGCAAAGGAACTGTTGTCTGATTGAATAAATTTTCTAACGGCCACTTTTAAATGTCTTTCATTTAGATTTCGTATTTCTTTTGGCAACTTATTCCATTGCTTGGTACCATTCCATCTAAGGCTCAGAACCGTGCTATTTTTTGTATTTGTTTGTGTTTCAAAGAGATTACAATTATTCTTGCATCGTGCATTTATGTTATTACTAGCTGTCCCGTTTGCGGCTTCGCCCGCGTGTACTATAGAAAAGAGTAAATAACTTTTAATTGCGTATTAATTGATGGTGTTACTACATTCTCTGTATATCTTTATCAATCAAAAAATGGTATCTCTGCTGAGCAATTCTCTAATCTTCTATATCAATATTGTCGGTGTGTCATATCCTGAATCTGAAGGACAGATTATTAGGAAGAGTTGTAATGAAAATTGCTGATATCTTAGAAACTGTATATCCTGATATATCCTAAATTAGTGTGAAGCGAACGTGCAATTGTGACACCAAAGAACAACAGGGCCGATAAAATTAATGACATATTGCTGAAAAAGATAAACATCGATCAGCACACCAAGCTAGAAGGACGTAATAAAACAGAAAACATTCCCAAATGATGTTCGAAAGCAAAGAAATATGAAGCTAGCTGTTAAATAATACAACAAATACAAACAGACCACTTCGCTGAGCGTACTTTAATTGCAGAACCTTTTTGATTTTAATTCATCTTTATTTCTCTATGATAATCAATAACTGTCTTTTGTAGAGCAAAAAACATATAGATTGCAACTTTTGAGTTATTTCTCCGTGGTCAGTATTTATTCATTTTTCGGGGGGTCTGTAAAATTTTACTGCTTTTCACACCCGAAATTGTCGAATTTCGAAAAATCCTTAGTTACAATTTTTAGATATTTACGTAAGCTTAATTTTAAAGCAAAAACTACCGCGATATCTCAAATGGTTTGGGAGATACGGATGATTACTTGGAAACGCGTTTTATATTTTTACCAGCTTTCAAGGACGCATATTGAATAATTCTGAAATAACTTTTGGTATTTACGTAAGCTTCATTTTAAAGCAAAAATAACCTCGAAATCCCAAATGGTTCAGGGGATATGGATGATTAATTGAAAACACGTTTCATTTTTTTACCGGCTTTCAAGGACGAATTTTGTAAAATCCGAAACTACTTTTAAGACAATTACATGAGCACCATTCTGATGCACAGACCACCTCAATATCTTAAGTGGTTTAAGAGAAATGGAGTATTTATTGAAATCACATTTAACGGCTTTTCGTCTACTTAATTTCCGAATTTCTAATGATCGAAATAGTATGAAATACGCATTTGCTTATACAATGTTTTGAAGTAAAAATATTAACAATATATCATCAGGTTAGAGAGTTATCGCGAATTTCGCGAAATCACGTTTTGCCCCTTGTTACCCCTTTAATTTTAGATTTTCGAAAAGTCCTTCCTTAGTGGGTGCCTATGCCATGAGTGGAATCTTCGCTTAAAATTTTACGTTTCTAGGTCCAGCGGTTTGGGCTGTGCGTTGATAAGTAAATGAATGAGTGGGGTACTTAATTTTATGTACAGAGATTTACAGTGCGATACCAATAAATTCTGCTAATTTTCGATTGTTCATGAATTTGTGCATCGTTACGAGGACTCTCTGATATATTAATTGTTTTATTTTAAGTAGGTCAAGTACTTGATAGAGTGGTTTCGAGTGTGCCCGAAATTCTGAGAATGTAATAACTCTCACAATTGTCTTTAAGATAAGGTTGAGCTGATTAACTAATGTATCATAGGTAAGACCTCAAATTCCAATGCCATAAAGAAAACGTTGATATACAAGTGCATTATATACGTATTTTAGCAAGTATGATGGTAAGACATAACTGATTTTTGCAAGATTTCCACAGTATCTTGCAGTTGTGTTACAAAGCTGTTTAATGTGATTATCCCCTTTGAGATTTTCGTCCAATTGTAGTCTAAGGTACTTCATTGACTGTGTTTTATCTATATTGCTCCCTTGAATGTATAAGCTATTGTAGATTTTTCTGTTTGAACATTTTTTATATTTAAAATCTTATGTATTTAGTATTTTTGGATTTACTGTTAATTTTTTATTCTAAGCTATCTTTATAAATTGGTAAGATCAACATTTACATTTTATAATGTAAATCTACATTTTGGTTTGTGTGTATAATGTATCGTCAGCATTCAGAAAAAATTCAGCCTTGCTTATTACAGAGGGTAAGTCATTTATGGAAATAAGAAATAGAGTATGTCCAAGGCTATATCCTTGTGGAACCTCACAAGTAATTGGCATGAGAAACGATGAGTGCTCATTTGTGTAGACATATTGCTTTCTTTGGTTCAAATAGTTATAAATTAATTGAAGTAAATTACCCCTTATACTATAACATTCCGTTTTCTTCTGGAGTATTTCGTGATTAACGGTATCAAAAACACTGCACAAATCTATAAAGACGCCAAGAATGTGGTATTTCCTGTCCAAAGCCTTGTAAATTTGGTTTGTTATTTGCAATTATGTTTCTCTTGTTGATTTACCTTTTATAAAACCATTTTGTCACTCGTTAAATATGTTATATCTGTCAAAAAATGTATTAATCTTGACTTTCTCAAATACCTTTCCTACATTCGATAATAATGACATAGACCTATAGTTATTAACATCTGTGAGCTCGCCATTTTTTAGCACTGGTATTACCTTGGAAATCTTAAGGTTTTCCGAGACAATTCCTTCTTGTTGACAAGTGCTAATTATCTACACAAGTGGATCACACAGTACGTCTGCACATATTGTTTTAAGACATAAATCGAAATTGTGTCTTGCCGGTATATTAATTTGGTCTAAGTTTTTGTTATTGAAATAATTTCTATTTTATCTGTAGGCTTTAAAATATTTCGACTGGATTTATTTTCAAAGACACTATAGTGTTAGGGTCATTTCCAAACATTTGAATTTTAGTTGCCAAATTTCGTCCAATGTTTGAGACAAACTTACTGAAAATATTTGTTTCATCTTTATGGTTGTAGGTTTCAGTGTTCGTATCTTGACCAATTACATTTTTCGGAAATATGCGAGGTCTTTATTTATTCATTGTAATGGTTATTAATCACCAAGTTTCTTTGCAATTATGTTTATTTCTTCTTAGATTGCTTTCAAGGTAAAGTACTTATGCATTCCTAATAACAGAGCTTACAATAGGTTTGTAAAACGTATATTTAGTTTTTGACTCATTATCTTCGTTTAAACCAAAATGTTTCAATTGTTTGCCCTTGGTTTTAAGCGTTTTGATGTGGACTTTTATATTTCACATTTTTAGCATTTTGTTTCCTCTGTGAGTAGCTTAGGTATGCATTAATTAATTATTAGCTTAGTGAATTTATTATACATCTCATTTGGAGATGTTATTTTGTAAAGTTGATCTCAATTAATACTGTTTACACATTTAACAGTAACTTTTTCATTTAATTCTTCGTTTGTTTCGACTGAAATTTTTTTTTCAAAATGGAAATCTACAGCATTAAATAATTCGAAAGTAGAAAGAGATCCCGCATGTCACTTATGATCGTTCCATAAGTTATAAAGTGAGATTGCATATCAATGTTGGTGAGTATGAGATCAATGAATGTGCTTGTGTTTTGTGTTGGAGATACACGAGAATGTGTATGAATTATATTTGTTACGTGCAGAGACCGGAAAAATTCGCGAGTTCACTGACATGTAGGCTAGCCTCCAAGAACAAGTGTGTATTCAAGCAGACATTATCTGCTCACTGGCTGCTCGATGACGCAGTAATATGGGCCTGTATTTAGTTGCTTATGTACAATTGGGTAAGCGTCTTCCAGGAAGTGTCAAATAAGTCACGAGCCAATTGCGAAAGTGGCACGAACTTACTGTTGCTGTAATTCTAGCTGGGACCAAAAGAAATTGCGAATTTTTCAGGTCTCTAGTTATGTGGCATGAGTTCATAATGTTAAGGTATTCAATTACTGCCTTAATATTGTCACCTGAAACATCAATATTTATGTCACCCATTATAAAGATATCATGTTTCTTGCCATCAATACTGTTTTAAGCTTTTATCTAGAGATTCTATGAATAAATTAATTGGTTCAGATGGATGTCTGTATAGAATTACAATAAGGCATTTTTTTTGTTACTTTTACCCTGATATCGTTCTATTTTGACACTAGTTCAAGCCGCTGATTTTCTGCATAAATTTCTATATCAATAAGCAATTTATAAGTGACATTGTTTTTTTTTAATATATGTACAGACCTCGTGCCATACTTCCTTTATTTGCATTTACACACACACGTGTGTAATCCTGTAAGTGGTAATAATTCAGACCATCGTCATGAATTCGAGCTTAAGTCAAAGCAATCACCTTTGGAAAATAATTTAAAGAACATAAGAAATTACTAAAGTAATAATACGTTCGGAGACTACGGACATGCTAACTTAAAATACTAAACTTTGCGCTGTTCCGGTTCTTGCTTATTAAATCTCTGAACTCCACAGATTTGTATACATTACAGTCACTCACTGACATGGAACCCATGATCAATAACTAAGTAAGAAAAATATGAATGTAGAGTACAAAGAACAGATAGTTATCACTTGACTGGTTAGGCTCATACATTGAGGAAACAAAGACCTAGAAGACTGAAGGAGGGAAGTGCTTTGAAAACTGAATATGAACACAGATGCAACAAATATGTACATATGATTTAATATATCGAAAGTCATCTTCGCATTTTATCGATAAAACTCGAATTGCATCTTCTTTTCTCATGAGAATGTTCGCATTTTTAGTCCAGATGAGGCTATACTTAACCACAACGTGTTGTTGAACTAGGGCCCGCAGCAGTCCCCAAAGCTCGTTCCTCAGAACCAACCCTGGGACTACCTCCAACCCCCATAACACATTGGCCTCATGATAACTACGGGTGGAAACAGCTATATTGTAAATGCAAGGCCGGTGTACTGAATAGGCCGAAAAGTGGTTCATAATGATTATTTACTACAGTCGTTAACAGTTGAGAACCAATTCTGCTATTTGCAATCTGCTTTACTGGATTACTAATCATGTGATACATATACCCTTGTATATTTATGCCCTAAATACCATCTCCTTCATATATTGGTGGTATACGACCTGATGCATTTGTCATTTTCCCTGCATAGTGTGTGGGTGAGCCCGACCAAAAACCTGTCTTCTTTCTTCGCACATGCTACCGATGGCTTCATCCAGTCTCCCAGAATTTTAACCTGTTGGCATTCCAAACGGCAAGAGTAATCCGCTCTCTAAATGTTCAACAATTTAGTTTCTGGATGATGGGGTCAGACACCCTTAATTTTGTTGGGTCGAAAAGAGTCTTAATTAGGCACGATATTGTGACTGTGTCCCAATTTACTCGTTGACAACGTAGTAAGGAAACAATGGGACAATCGCTATAAACAGTACTTTAGCCATGGTGTCAACAACATTTACACTCTGCCCGAACAGTCTCAAACAAGTATAATAAATATTCCAAAGCATACAATTTTCTTGTCTTGAAATGAATCATTGGCCTCGTAATGCTGCTGGTCACTGGTGGGCTTCTGGGGAGACTTCACGATGATGTCCATTAGCAGCGTCTCCTGGAGATTCGTGGTAGTGGCCGCACTCTTCTTGACCGCATCAGAGGAAGGATTCCCATAATTTCGCACACAGCGCCTCGCCAATTCACGAATACTCCATTTTTGTCGTCTGCAAACAGTAAATTCAATGGCGAAGTAACAGTCACTAATTTACTGCATGACTCGCGTGCAGTGGTGCCGACAAACACATGTCGGTTTACAACGGCGGACTGCCCAAGTGATCGCCACCAGGCCTCAAGTCGTTCTCTCCGCCACCAACAACTAAAAACTGACTGATTTCCACCCCTCTGGCTCGACGGCCTTCAGGCACGATAAACACTGCCTCACTCTCATTGGCCAATGCTCTCAACAACCCCAAAAAAATTATACACAAGGTCCAACTACAATAGCTATTTCCAGCTTAAAATTCCATATGTTAAACACACCTTATAGTCTTTATTTCCACTATAACCATGTTTGACCCCTAAGGATTACTAACCCATACGTCAGGTTAAAATCTGTGACTCCTCATCCTTCAGGAACATAACAAAACATCATGTTTCACTTTTCTATCCTGGGAAAGGCTACCTTGCTCGGACCCTAGTCCAGCTCAGTTGACGCGTCATCGGATTTTGACAGCGCTTCTTGCTCACGTCATAGTACAGGCCTCCTATAGACTCGGTGCAAACAACAGGAGTCCAGACACGTCACACAAAAACCAAAGTAGAACACAAACTAAACATCGCATCGCCCTGGGCTTTACACCACACATTTTGGGCATAAGTCCCCACATACTTACGCGTTTAAAACAAATAAATCGCACAAAAAGTTCTTACGCCAAAGTTCCATCTGCTTTCAAAAACGAGTCTTTCAAGTTGCCAACACACTTACTTGATAAACAAACCACAGAGTTGCGTGCTTTCACTCACGAACATGCAAAACAGACACATATCTCTCCAACACTTTGTTTTACATATGTACAAGATATTATATGGTTATAGAAATCCACTAGACATACCATAATAGCACCATAAACTTATGTATACTTATACAAAATAGTGACACCAGAGTGTCACACAGAGATACTCGTCATTTTTTCCTGCCACAGGTCTCGAGCTTGTGCTAGCAGTTTGCGTCAGTATGGTGTCAGGATTTAATTTATGTACATTTGTTGGGTATTGTTGGATTTGATTCCAATGTATTTGGTATTCAGGTTGCGCTTGCCTTTTCTTATTCCTAATAACTTTTCTTTTGTCGTTTTTCTGACAAATTCGAAAATTGTGGTACTGGTCCCCTGTTGGCTTTTTGAAGTTGGAAGGCGATGACAAGCACCAATGTCTTCTGGTTTAACAGTCACATCAAGGGATTTTGATGTGCTGATGATAATATGTTGAACAGATTCGGAGAAAGACTGAGGTATTCAATGTAATTCGAGAGTTTTGCGCTTATTATATTCGTCGTTTTCATCCCAGTGTAGTTTTAAATTGTGGCGTTCTTTTTTTAGCGAGCTGTTCTCATCCTGAAGAGTTGAGATCTTCTCCAAACATTCTGTTAATTGTTTGGTTTGCTGGACAATAATTTTCATATTGTAGTCAAGTTCCTCGTGACACAAGTTTAATGACGTGTTTAGATCTATTTCGCTCTTTTTACTTGCTCTTCTTGGATAGTTTCAAGTAGTCTCTTCATTTAAAGGCTCACTTGTCCGTCGTGGTGTTTGTCTCAAACATGGCTGACACGTCCACTTTTTCATACTTCTTCTGTTGCAAATACACCGGCACACTCTTTATGGTAGCAATAGAGACATCGATTATATTTCAGTCGTACTTTCTTTCCGACAGAGTGCGTGCGCAGTTTATAAATGCAGGGGTTTTTCCATGATGGAAAAGTTATTGGAAGAAAAATGCTGCTCCGGAAACCACTATAACACGTCTTTACACTTAGAATGTTCCGTGTATATGTTATGATGTATAAATGGGATAATTAGTTTATATTACACAAAGTACATGTTTAGTCAGTACTTTCACATACCTCGGAACTGCTTAGTTCTTGAGTTGTTTCAGGAGCCATTTTACACTCGTCACATAACAAACGCCATCTTGTGGGGGCGGGGCCCCATCCTGAAAGAAACGCGGAGCTCACAACAGCTACATCTAACACCTCGTCGGAAGAATCCTCCGTGAAACATTTTCTACTTGACTCTGCTGATCCCAGCAATCCTACTTGGGCAATAGGCAGCTGGCCATTTGCTGCCACGCCCCGTTTTCGCATCAAACTACAGTGCTGAGCAAACTACAGCCTACATCGACGGAAAATTGACCTCTAGCTCGCGTCCGCGTGGAACTAGCTTATCACTCGTCGAAGTCAGCAGTGAGTTGCACTAACAACGTCCGTCGACTGCGAAACCAGCTAGACCCTGTTGCGCATAGCCGAGCGAAAGAACAGTGAAACTACTAAAACTGAAAAATTTAATTCCCAAAAATTTTCAGCAGTGACAATACCAACGCCAAAAATATTTAGTTTTCTGTGACTCTAACCAGTTATTTGCCTTGTACTTTTACCTTCACATAATTTGAATTTCTTTTTAAATAAAATAGAACTAAGGCCATGATCATTCATTTATTTCAAAAAATTGCAAATAACTCGAATAAAATGCTTTGAATAAAATTTGAGACTGTTTACGGTCATATGATACACAATTTTGCCAGAGCGATTTTTTTTTTAATAATGTACCGTTTGCTAGCAAATTTTTTTGGCTTATTTTAACAACCAGGGCAAAAATTTATTGTTACAAGTTTGAGAGCACAAACTTTATATGTGGGCAATTCCCATGAGTTCTTTGGGATAGAGGTCTTATAATTACAAATAAAAGAGTTAAATTAAGTACTGGATTTAATAGCTCACAAAGCTACGAAATACACAAAACAGTAATCAACTAGAACTCTCACAACACAATTAGCTATGCACACAATTACTCCTGTG
>PNEQ01022627.1:0-13924 GCA_003012365.1 Medauroidea extradentata
TCGTGAACAACATATACATATTCCTAGCATTTTTATAATTTTATCTCATTTTGACATTGTCACTTTTGGCAGTAAACCGACGATATATCATCTCACTAATCTCAGGTTTGGGGCACCAAATACGTTTCCGCGAAACCTTTACTCTCTGAAACTTTGTAATGTCAATAAAGTTAAAGTGAATATTTTGACAATATATAATCGAGGGCACCGTCACCAATGGTTGTGCACAGGGTAAACAGATGTTTCTCATTCGATTAACCACTTACCTTAGATGTCTGTAACTACCCTAGAACGTCAAATTGGCAGTTTTATAAATAAGGCCCAGGCGAAGTCGCTGTTAGTGGCAGGGACAAACTTAATACTGCTTTTCGCATGGACAGCTATAGCTACTTATCCTTCTGCAGAATTAGTTCAACTAGCCGCTTGGACATTCTAACACTTGATGACTGAAGTACCAATCTTGTGTACAAAGAGGTTTTTAAATTAAAGTAAATATTATCAGTTACGAATAATACTCGCGAGCAAAGCCGCGGGAGACTGCTAGTATATTATAAACATACATTGGAACAAATACTAGACATACAGTAGGAGCATACAATGAGAACATAATATGGAAGTAAATAGCAGAAGATACAAATATTGAGACCAATTTATCCTACAGCAGCAACATACAAACAGGGACAAATACATGTATATGATATCCATAACAACTATGTAGCTGGAGGAAAGAGAATCTTCTAAAATACAGTAAGTGCCTACCTTAGGTCTACATCATTAGTAGGGCTGAGTCAGAGTATCAACAATTTATTTTAAATGTTTCGTGTTTCCACCATAGCTCATGTTTTAGACATTTTTTAAAACTGTCTTTCATCCTTAGCTTCCTTAGTTTTTGATGTTAAATGATTAAATTCCTTCATTAATCTGTTCCGTAAGCCCTTTGTTCCATATCTGGTGGATTTCACTCTAGTTAAGTCTAGGTCTTTGGCTTTCCTAGTGGCATGTTGGTGTATGCTGTTTCTGTGCATGAATAATAGATTACTTATTGCTTGGTTGTGTACTATTCTATAGGCTGACTTTGCACATTCCCCTGTATTAACATGTAGACAGGTTGAATTTTTAGATCACGGTAGATTATATTATACATTTTGTGTGGCTGGAGTTAGTTATGTGTCTCACTGCCCTGTTTTGAATTCTCTCAATGCAGCTAATTAAAGTTTTGTTGGCGGAATCCCATATGCATGCCATATAAACAAGGTGACTGTGAATTAGTGTAAAATATTTGTCCCTTAAAATTTTTTGAGGTACAGCATCTTTCCCTCTCCAAATTACTGCAGTAGCCGGTTTAATTTTGTTGCGTATATGTGAAATATGATTATACCAGGTGAGATGTTCGTCAATAACTAGACCAAGAAATTTTGTATAGCCTACACTTTGTAAGGGTTTATTGTTTACTGTTATCTGTTTGTGTTGGTGAATTATTGTATTACGTTTGGTGATAAACATGTAATTAGTTTTATCCTCATTTAAAGTTAGTTTGTTTTTCTTCAGCCAAACACTTAGAGTTTTTATATCTTCCTGCATTTGTGCTACCAGCCCGTCAACCGATGTATCAGTGTAAAAAAAGTTAGTGTCATCTGCGTACTGTGTTAAATGCCCATTAATTTTACATTTTGCAATATCATTTATGTATATTAAAAATAGTATAGGGCCTAATATAGAGCCTTGCGGTACCCCACATGATATTGGTTTGTATTGATTGTTATGACCATTGACAGTTACATACTGCCATCTATTTTGGAGGTAGTTTTTGAAAATTTCTAGGGCTACTCCTCTGATACCTGCTAATTCCAATTTTTGAATAAGTATACCATGATCGACTGTATCAAAAGCCTTTTTTTAAGCATAGTTCACGATTATTTCCAAACTATTTGTCATATGTCTATGAAATTCAAAACGAAAACACATATTAAGTACCAGAATAAGTTAATATGACTATATTAACACTTCGTCAGTTTTTAAGCATAGGTCTCTGTTATTTCTAAACTATTTGTCAAATGTCTATGAAATTCAAAACACAAACACGTATTAAGTACCAGAACAAGTTAATATGATTAAATACCAACTCTGTCAGTTTGAAAGCATAGTTCTCGATTATATACAAACTATTTGACATATGTGTAGGAAATTTATAATGTGGACACGTATTTAAATACAGAATAAGTTGATATTGCTAGATAGGCCTACGCTTTTTATCAGTTTTTAAGCACAGTTCTCGATTCAAACTATTAATCATATGTTTATGAAATTTAAAAAGTGCAAACTTATTAAGTCCTAGAATAAGTTGCTATAGCAATGCGTACTCTGTTAGTTTGTAAGCTCAGTTCTCGATTATTTTCAAACAAATTTGACATTGACATTTAAAATGCAGACGCGTATTTAGATACAGAATAAGTTGGTATGACTGCCTACGCATTCTGTCAGTTCGTAAGTATATCTCTCGATTATTTTCAAACAATTTTGACATATGTCTATGACATTTAAAATACAGACACGTATTTAGATACAGAATAAGTTGGTACCGCAACGATGTTGTCATCTGTTATCCAGAAGCATTAAAATTATTTCTGTGTTGAGAATCCTCCATTTTCTATATGATTCAAATAAATCCGCAACTATGTGCACGTTGTCATCAGCTGTGTCCAGAAGTATTAAAATAAATTATACTTTAAGAATCCTCAAAGCGGGCAATTGAATCATTTTTATACGATTATAAGGTTGTTCTAAAAGAGAGGGAATAGATTATGAAGAAACATATTCACATGTGGTTCGGTATTCATCTATCGGATATTTGTTTACAGTAGCTGTGAAAGAAGAGATGCAAATTGATCATATGGATGTTAAAACAGACTACTTGTATGGTGACTTAGATGAAACTATCTATGTAAAACCTTCAGAAGAATTAGTGAAACCAGATAAAAAAGAAAAGTGTGGCCATTGAAAAAATCTGTGTAGGGACTCAAACAAGGAGGAAGATGTTGGAATAAGAAGTTGACAGTGGTTCTCAAGGATATGCATTTTGTGCAATCTCAAGCAGACCCATGTGTATTCCATAAATTCTCAAGCCAAGGAAACGTTTTTGTTGCTGTGTATGTATATGACTTGCTCATCATGTCAGACAATGAAGTGTTGAAGAAGGAGACTAAGTGTAAGATGAAGGAATAATTCAAGATGAAAGATCTTGGTCCAGTGAAGAAATGTTTGAGTATGAACATTAACCAGACAACTGAAGAAATCTCCATCGACCAGAGTGACTACATACATAAGATTCTTCAGAATTCAACATGAGCAACTGCAAACCTGCCGCGACACCGATGGAGACTGGCATAAAGATGAATGAAGATGAAGACACTCTACCAGATAGTGTACCTCATCAGGAGGCAGTAGAGAGTCTTTTATATTTGGCTCAAATCTGTAGACCAGATTATTTCCTTTGCTGTGGGCATAGTGAGTAGATTTAACAAAAACCCTAAAAATTGTCATTGGATAGTTGTGAAGAGAATTTTCCGATATCTCAAGGGAACTCTAAATTTGAAACTTAAGTTTCTCATAAATTCCAACCATCCTCTAGTTGGATTTAGCGATGCAGATTGGGGTAATGAGTTGAATGGCAGGTATTCCATATCTGGAAGTTGTTTCAAATCTCAGGGTGCATTGATTACTTGGTATAGTAAGAAGCATAAAACTGTTGCGTTATCTACAACTGAGGCTGAATACGTTGCTATTTCCTTTACTGCTCAAGAAGCCTTGTGGCTTAGGCAGCTAATAAAGGAAACAGAACCTGCACTTGAAAACATTTCATTAACATTATTTTGTGACAATAGAGGAGCTATTCAGCTAGCGAAAAATCCGATAACTAGTTATAAGAGTAAACACAGATATTAGATATCATTTCCTAAGGCAGCATGCCGAAAATAATGTGATTTCTATTGAACATTTGCCTAGTGAAGATATGTTGTCTGATATCTTAACAAAACCTTTGTCAAAATCAAGGCACACAGCACTGTTAAAGAAAATAGGGTTATATATCTAGAGTTAAGCTAGTGCCATGTTTGGTAAATACTTTGACGTTGAAAAACTGATGGTATGCTAACTTGTAAGAACACTCATGAATAAATATATTTTTCAATGGTGGGTGTTGGAGCGTGAAAAACATATTTTGTTATGTTGGTATAAACAGCAGTTATATTTAATGTCTTAGGTTGGCAATACAGTGAATTAGCTTATTTTGTTTAGGTTGGCTATCCTGCCATAGTGTATCGTTTGTGTTTTTGACTGAAGCAATGTTCGTTCAGTTCGAATGTAACATTCGTGGAGTAAAGATGTGTTGCTGGAGCAAATCAGTTTTATTTTTGCATGCCTGGTTGCCTTATACTACAAAACATAGGAATTTTAATCACACAACATGGTTACCCCTGGCCTCGAAACGCTACTACCTACTAGTGGTGTGACCCACGTTGACAGAATTAGCACGAGGGTGCTAGAAACGACATGTTCTTACAACAGGTGGATTTACTGTGGTTTCCGTCAATTGGGCACTTTGCTTCTGATAAACGGTAGTTCTCTTGATGTGGTGCACATACTGTCTACACTCGATGTCGCGGGGGCGGCGTCTCGGCGCCGCTGCCTCTTATGCACATGTGGTCGGGTGTGTTCCTGTATGCGCAAGCGGTACTGCCGCCTCTGTTCCGTAATCATGGCGTAATGCGCACGACGGGCTAAGTTGGAAGAGAAGCGCTGACGTCGCGCATCAGAATGGTTTCTTGAGTGCTTGTGGCACTCTCCGTGAGGGTCTGCAAACAGACTCCGCACTAGGTTTGGTTAAAATTGTACTCTCTTGAGTAAAATAACCACCCCGGAACACTCCTGGGTTTTGTGCTACAAAGTTGTCCTTCACACTTTCCTTAGTTTCAACATTATTAACACGCTGTACTAGATTGAGTGCCACACATCCTGACAGCCCCAGCAGAGTAACATCTAGTTCTTCTATCATGAACTCAATCATAGCTTCTTTCCCTTTTGCTGTACAACAAAGGGTGACCTTCCCAATGGAGTGATGACACCATTCAAGGTTTTTAGTTTGACTCTGGTTGGATTCACTTTAAACTGTTGATTGATTTTTTTGAAAAGTTTAACTGGAAGTATATTGACTTGGGCCCCTGTATCCAAATTTACAGTTAATTGTTTTTTTCTCAATGTACAACCTCTCCTGCCACTCATTGGGGTAGGTCATCCTTTCAGTCTTATTAGTGGCTGATTTACTAGTGGTCTAATATCTACAACATTAAGATACACTTGTAGACTGTCACAATACAAAGATTCATAAGAGCTGTCCACTGAATGTTAGACTATTGCCTGTACCTTTTTTACTTTGCATGCCTTCGCAAAATGATTGAGTCTTCGACCCACTCCCCCACTTCCTATTCTCCGTATTGACATACAACAAACTCCCCCATCTGCACTCTTTTGATTAATTTGTAGCACTTGTAACTTGCTCTGTTCACAGGCGCGACAATGAGCCGCTGCCTTGCTCAAAGTGAGGTAGTCCATGCGAAGCAACGCCTCTTGTACAGATGTGTCTCGAATTCCAAGAACGATTCGGTCGCGCAGCATTTCTCCTCTGCAGTTTCTTCCCGTTGTCTTTGGTTACTCGCATTCGTAGTACCTGATGCTGACAACGCATTAAAAGTTGCAATTTGTAACAAGGTGACGTAATGCCGCGAAGTAGTGCTCAAAACTTTCACTTTCCTCTTGAGCTCATCTGTTAAAAACAAAACATTCTAACACTTGATTGGAGCGTGGGTTAACATAGTGTTCAATGGCTTCCTTCACTTTTTCATACTTGTTTGCATCCTCTGCGGGAAACATTTATAGATGTTAGGATTCTAGCAGATGCGCTCCCCATCATATTCCTGAGAAGGGATATTTTCACCTTATCGTGAGACGTATCTTATCCTGTTCCTACCAGGTAATCCTCGAATTCTGTTTCTCAGAACTTCCAGTACTGATAAGCAGTCTTACTTTGCAGGTTTAGGTCTGGAGGTAACTTCATGTTAGCACCCGCCACTGTGTATTCTCTAGAACCATAAACACGTATCTGTGCCTTACTTTACGATCGCACTATTATATGGCTGACACTGAACTAGACACTACTCGACTGAGCCATGACATAACTATCTTGTTTACTCATTCCTTTCGTTTTACAACAATTCATTAACATTTGCACTACAATAGCTTGCATAATATATCCAACACACATCCTCACAGATGGTCTGTCTCCTCTGCCAAAGTACCAACCTAATGACCAAAGATATTTATACTATATAAGAGTGCCAACTATTACATATAATTTTTTCTATCCTAACAATGCAATTAACTTAAGACAATACATACTGTTACAGGGAAGGTTGAGACATGTAGTGGGGTTGGTTGAGACAACTATAGTAGAATAAGACAACACAAAATACACATTATAATACTTTCGACTTATTACAATTATGTAATAAACCAAAGAGCAGAATGTTTTACTTTATTAAATAGTACCAAATTATGTTATGAATAAGTTATTTTTCATACCATTAACCTAGTTTTGCTACTTGAAAAACCATCAAGATATTCTAAAAAAATTACTGGCATAAAATTAAATGTCATTTGGGACAAGGCACGGCAGTTGATGCATGAGCACAGAAGCAAATTCTGGATTGACTTATGGGCTGGAGGTGGGGGAAGTGAATGGGTATTTATTGGCATGGATAATCAAATAGGGTGTAATCTATGTTATATATTTATTTACAGCACAGCTCTCGCCAAGGAAATGCAGCACGGACATTTTCTTTAAAAACTCTGAAATGTCCCAATGGTGACCCTAGAAACAGACATCCCTACAGTTGGCAACACTAGCTAAAATCATGGTAGAAATACTACAGGCATTCTTGTTACATTACTATAACAAATATAATCATGATGTTTTATGTATGCAATTTTAAGTGCAATTTATTTCCTATTGTTTGTGGTTAAGTGTAAAAGAAGGCGACAATGCCTTAACTTTGCCACAATGAAAATAAAGACAATTTAATAATATTAATAATGTGGACAACTGGCAAGACTCTAAACTTGCCTTCTCATTGGTTGTCCTGTTACCCAAGGGCGATTTGGAAGTGAGAGGTAAGCTACTATTCCATTACTGTCCACTGGGACACAACAATATGCATTGTCATGATATGTAAAGTTGGTAACACCAACTAGGAGAGGAGGACCAACTAGGAGAGGAGGTTGGCATGTGCAGGTTGGCGCCAGTGGATTAGGGACATAGAAATGGCAACTAACCGACTAAGTAGATGGTAAAATAAATTCATGTTTAAAAGTGACTTAAAGTGTTTCATTTACAAACATCACATGGCACAGTTGGTAGGATCATAATGGATACGCTCGTGAAACCCATTAAAAAGCTCTGATGCGATGGCAATGTTGCAAATAACTGGCTTCAGTGGAAAAAGAAATTCCGATATTACCACGAAACTGTTGGCGGTGAAAATCTACCAGCTTCTCGCCAGGTTACCCTCCTGATCAACTCAATGGACCATGATGCGGACCAAATATATGAAGATTTTCAGTTTTCAGAAGATGAGCAACGTGACTTACCTACAGTTCTACGCAAGTTTGATGTGTACTTCTTGCCCAAACGTAACCTCACCTACGTGCGTCACATGTTCTTCACATGCTCGCAGAGCGAAAGTCAGTCGTTCGATATGTACGTTGCAGAGCTACGCCGAAAGTCTGAAAATTGTGAGTTTGGTACGATTAAGGACGACCTCTTCAAAGACAAAATCTTATGCGGCATTAGAAACAGTGCGTTGCGTCAACGACTACTCAGAGAGCACAACCTTACACTCGTGAGGGCCATTGATACGTACCATACGACAGAAATCACAGAAAAACGGCTGAAGAAATTTCCCGGTGAATCAGCGAAGGTGCACGAGATCACGTATGGTACAAAACTTCATGGGAATCAGCACCATAAAGGAGGCGGCGCAGATGGCACAAGACATCAGGGGAATCAGCATCATAAAGAAGGCGGCGCAGACGGCACAAGACATCAAGGGAATCAGCAGGATAAAGGAGGCGGCACAGAGCGTTGGCGCTTCATGTGTGATCATTGTGGCACGAAACATGAGCGTCGTGCATGTCCAGCTTACAGAGTGCAATATAAAAACTGCAATGGCAAGGGTATGTCGTTCCATTAGGAAAAAGGTAAGAGAAGTACATTGAACCTCATCATCACCATCGTCATCCTAGTCATGTGACGAAATGGTGGTGGCTGAAATTAAAAGCAGTGAAATGTCCAGTGCTCGGGGATTGGAAGTACTAGATATGGGGGAACAAGAGGATGTGTGTGTTCAATCCGTCTCTCACAGTAGGAATGAGAAGGAATGGACTGCTAAAGTCGAGGTAATGAATTCCCATCTAATCAACTTTAAGTTGGATACTGGTGCACAAGCAAACTAATTTCTAGTAAATTGTTTGAGAGGCTCAAAGTTAGTCATAAAAATGTGTTGAATTCACATGTCAAATTAGTGAACTATTAGGTGAAAAAATACCATTTGTGGGAAAGTGCTATTTGAAATGTACTTATAATGGCAAGATTAGGGTGTTGGAATTTTATGTGGTAGAAAATGCCAAGTCTTCTCCTATTATAAGTCTTTCTGCATGCATTGTGCTAGATCTTATAAGAAAGGTTGAATATGTAGGGGTTTTATCTCAAAATTCTGCCCTTGTACAATTAGTCAGTGAGTACCCCAGTGTTTTTCAGGCATTGGGGCCCTGCCTGGTACATATGACATGGTACTCAAGGATGATGCTAAACGTGTGGTACAAGCCCCCGTAAGGTACCTGCTGCTCTAAGGGGACCGCTTAAGAAAGAACTTGACAGGTTAGTTGAGGAAAAAATTATTGTGAAAGTAAACAAATCCACAGTATGGGTAAATTCTCTGGTAATGGTTCACAATAGAGACAATTCTATTAGAATTTGCTTGGATCCACAAGATTTTAATGAAGTCATAATGAGAGAGCATTTCCCTTTGCCCACATTAGAGCAGATAACTTCCCAGATGTCTGGTGCAAAATTTTTTAGTGTATATGATGCCTCAGCAGAGGGGTTCTTGCAAATTAAGTTAGGTGATGACAGCACAGATTACTGTACATTTAATACACCTTGGGGGCGGTTTAAGTTTCTACGTATGCCATATGGTATCTCATCAGCTCCTGAGGTATTTCACCGCAAGTTTGGAGAGGTGTTCGAAGGCCTGCCAGGTGTATTAACTTATGTAGATGATATTCTCTGTTGGGGAAGCACTAAACAGGAGCATGATCAGAGACTCCAGGCAGTAATGGTGAGGTCAAAAGACAACTCTTGACGCGAGCGGGGGTCGTGACTAGGTGGTGTTGCCCGGTGCGCCAGCCCGTTATGAGAGAGAACGGGCACTCAGAGAGCAGAGACTCTATATTTCAGGGCCACGTGGCCGACGGCCGTGGCGTTGCAAGAACACTCCCCACTCGACGTCACTATGTTACTTACGTAGGGGACTCTTATGGCGTTCCCCACGCCCGTAGCACTAAGGTAGAAAAGTACATACATAAACACACAGTAGGTATAACACTGGAATGCGGGTTGAAGGGTCCCGTGCCCTGATGGCCGTGAAGCGGCAAGCAATACACACACACCTGTACTTGGCTAACGTATTTATTTAAAAAGCATCGTACTCCAATAACACTTACACTGGCGGCGCAGTATGCGGACCCGGTCCTAAGCCCGACCGGTGGGCGATGCTGCGAGATGAAACTTCACCACGCAGGTGAATAAAAGAAAATTAATAATGCCCCTTGGTGACGAGTTGCAGGGGTTGAGAGGTACACCTCTGGGCCAGCAAAGTTAATAATAAAATGTTCCAGATGAGTTTAAGCTATTGATACACAAAAGATTACACACAAAGTCTTGAAGGGCCCGGAGTGACGAACACGTCGACCGTCTCGGTCCGCCGCGTAGTGCCAACTGGCGAGTCCTTCCCGCGTGCATGACGTCGTGCAGCCAAAGCGCGGGAAGCACTCGCCGAATACATAAAAACACAAAATCATACAAGGGGCAAAGGCCCAAAACACTAATAACAATAAAGCTTGATGATTACAGTCCCAAATTTGATCAGTGGGAGATTCTGTTGGAATATTACGTAATTTGAATTTGCGTGAAATTTGGATGTACACAACACAGAAAGAAACAGACACTGAAAGATTACGTTAAATTAATAATAATAATTAGGACACATCACTGGTAATTAATGGTTAAGCAAAACTCGTAACTGTTGGGGGAGAAAACGTAAAGATGTTTGGGCGGCGAAGTTGGCTGTGCGGGCGAGTCCAACTTGCCGCGAGGCGCAGGGGTGTTTTGCGGGGTTTTAGGTTAATTACGAAAAAGTTTTAGAGAGACACTATACACACTGAACTCACTTACCCCTGGCCTTTATATTTTCTGCCTGCTAACTGGTGTAACCCCCATTGACGGGGAACAGCATGGGAGTGCTGCTACCAGGTGTTTAACTTTAACGTGAGTTTACGTCAGTTCCCGTCAAGGGAGCACATTCCTAGCATTTGATGGCAGTTCTGTGGGGCCGACGCACACGCTGATGGCACCCGGCGTCGTGGGGGCGGCGTCTGGATGCCGCTACCACGTGCACCCACGTGGCCGGGTGCGTTCCCACATGCCGTGGCTGTACGGGCGCTCTGCCCGTTCTGTAACGGTGGCTTGATGCGCACGATGGGCTCAGAGAGAGGGAGTTACAGAACGACCCGCGTCACTCTGTTAAGTTCAATAAGAATAAATGTAAAATTGGGCTTAAGCAGGTACACTATGAAGTGTGCCGACAGCCCACGATCCTAGCGACCGAACTTGCCCGACGTTACGCACTACCCAGCGCTGGTCAGCACCATCAGCACTCGTGGAAATTACTTTATTTATTTTCTTTATTTTCCTTTATTTTCTTTTAAGGAGGGCGCTGGGTTTAACCAGGGCACTGTGGGTTAGCACAGTACCCTGGTGGAGGACGAGGTTTAAAAGGCGCCTTGTCCCCCCGTATCTCCAGTAGATACCTGAAACACACTTAAAAATGCACAAATTAATACACTTAACTAGATCATAGGCAAGCCTGATGAGCTAGCATTAAACTAAAATATATAAGTGACTAAAATAATTGCTAAAGTGCTTAAAATATTACGTTAAAATGGCTTAAATGTTACGTTTTTAGGACTCGTGCTTAGCACAGAAGTATCTGTGCAAGCAGGAGCCCTCTGATTGGCCGTTAGTGATCCTGTCAGCCAATCGCAGCTTCAGCCAATCACAGGCCTCCGCCGTTCCGGACCGACAGAAAACACCGCGGCTAACTTACAACTAGCAATTTCTATAATTTAAACGTGTTAAATTGTGAGTGTACAGTATAATAACAATTACCTAATTAATAAAATATAGCAATGTAATTTCAACAGCGGCGCTGCCACTGAGCCATAAGCTGTACAGTGTATATTATGCCATATGCTGTGAAATACATAGTGCTTCGCAGTGTTGTTTTCGTGGAGAAAATCTTGAAATCTTGAGAAATATTACGTGTTACCCCAGGTTTCCCTTGTAAGTGTAACTTGTAATTGTTTTGTGTATTTGTGCGACTCCTGCCATGCATACTCAGACCGGTACTGGGGCTGAAGGCTTCTAGACGGGCCCAAGCAGCATGACAGGTGGTGATGTCAGCCCTCGTCAGCACAGGCAGAAAGCTCCTAAGCGGGCCGTGCCAACCCTGATGCCTAGAGGGGAGGTGTGTGAGTGACTTATAACTATACCTGATTAATTATAGCGTATTTAATTTTTGGGGACTACTATTAACTAAATTACCAACTAATTTATTTCTATTAGCTGCGCAGGCGCTAGGGCGAGTCGCGAGACAGTGTATTTCATGTTCCGGACCTCGCGAGAGTTTAGAAAACCGCGAGTAGGTCGCGGGGCAGGGGCCCCGCGAGTGGCCGGGGCTTCGGCCAATCACAGCGCCCGCTGGTTCCGGACCGAGAAAAACTAAGGAGGCCTATGCGCTAGAAGCGATTTTGGTCGCTTATAACGCTGATTTTCGTCAGGATTATAATCCCCAAGGCTTGCTATTAAAGGATTTAAATTATTTTGGCTAGTAGCATAAAATTGCTCTGCCATTTTACGGAAAACGTCTTGCAGCAGTTCTTGTTTAAGCTCTGCATGCAAGTATCTTATAGGTGTATACCTAGGTGCATCTGCCGCGATTCTGAGGCATTTATTTTGCAACACTTGTAATTTACGAGTGTGTGATTTCGCGCAGTAAGCCCACGCTGGAGCTGCATACGTTAAAATAGGGCGGATCATTGTGTTATAAATTAAAAGTCCGTTTTTCAGCTTAAGGCCTGAGTTGCGATTTGTCATTGGATAAAGTGCCGACATGCGAGCATAAGCAAGGTTTCTCTTGCTTTCAACATGACTTCGCAATGTCAGCCTTTTATCCAGAATTACGCCTTAATATTTTACTTCATTTTTATATGGTATTTCCTCGTTAAATAGAGTGAGGCGGGGAAGATTGGCAGGAATGTGTCGGCGTGTGTAGACCACAGCTTCGCATTTGCCTACATTAATTTTAATTCGCCACAGGCGGAAATAATTTTCTAGCTCATTGAGCATTTCCTGGGCTCGCCGAGATGCGATCTCGGCACTTCTGGATTGCGTGTATATAACTGTGTCGTCGGCATATACACCTAGGTTCATGTTCCAATTAGGGGGCCGCGGAATATCGCTAGTATATAAGTTATATAAAACTGGGCCTAGTATGCTGCCTTGGGGTACTCCTGCCCTAATTTCTTTAAAATCTGAGGTCGCTCCGTCAATAGTAACGGCAAAAGAGCGCCTATTTAAGTAAGAGGCAATGAGTTTAATATAACAGTCGGGGAAATTTCTCTCGTACATTTTAAAAAGTAGTCCGGCATGAAACACCCTGTCAAATGCTTTCTCTACATCAAGAAAGACTGCTACTGAGTAATGTCGCCAGTTAAAAGTTGTGGTTATGTGTTCAGTTAGTCTGACTAACTGATGTACAGTGGAATGCTTTTTTCTAAAGCCAAATTGTTCGTTAGGAAAAATATTCGCGTTTTGAATGTGAGTATCGAGGCGGCGCAGCAGAACACATTCGTGCACTTTTGAGAGCGTACTTAATAGGCTTATGGGACGGTAATTTTGTGGCAAGGTCTGATCCTTACCAGGCTTTGGAAAAACAATTACGTTGGCACGTTTCCAGGGCGTGGGGAAGTGTGCAAGTGTCATACTTGCATTTATACACTTAGCCAGAGCCTCTAGTGTAGACTGTGGCAGTTGCTTGAGAACTATAGCTTGTAGGGTATCGAACCCAGGTGCATTGCGGGGCTTCATACGTTTAATTATACGTTTTACCTCGTCTGCATGCGTAAATTCAGGTTCGTCAGCTGAGGGCTGGCGAAGTCGCACTCGGAGGTCCCTATATATGCGAGCCACGTGTGCTGGGTCGCAGGGTTGGTTGTTCGGTATAAAAACCGTTTCTAAGTGATTTGCTACAGCCTCAGCTTTTTGCTGGGGCGTGTAGGCAGTACCTGCTATGCCTTGAAGAGGCGGGATTGGATTGCGCTTATTTGTAAGCGCCTTTGTTAAGTGCCAAAGACTATTATCTTTAGTGGTGAGACGGGATAATTTAGTATTCCACTGGTCTGTTTTCCAGTGTGTAATTTCGAGGTTAATTTGCTCTCTAAGTGCATTTATTTGTGCTCTGAGTTGGCCTGTTCTACC
>PNEQ01022635.1:0-32360 GCA_003012365.1 Medauroidea extradentata
CAGTCGTATCACACTTTTAAACTCTACAGGATCTTCTTCGTATAATTCTCTTAACAACATTGCTGAAGCACCGCGCTGTGGTCTCCGCAGAATCCACGGCCTTGTCCACACTCGTTTCCCTTTATTAGCTTCTTCATCAACTATATCCTTAAGTTCGTCACACAACACTTTAGACACAGACCTTATTACTTTTCTCACCACATATGTCCGTTCTTCAGACATGGCTGTCAACAAGACTGTACACACACTGGCATTCTAGGTGCAAGTACTCGACACATGTATACGGCCCTTGCGAGCTACTATACAAGTCGAGTTCCTGGCTTCTAGTGCCCAACTGGACTGGTCGAGCTACTGGCCCACTGGCAGACGAGCTACTGGCAACGTGTAAACGGGGCATAAAGCTCACTTACATTACATTTATTAAGTTAACATTGAACTCGTTTAGAATAGCCGTTAAAGTTACAACTTCTTAAGTCCCTAACAATACAGATTGTGATTACTGACATTATACATATTAGTATTTATTTTGTTCTGTTATATTTACGGAAGTAATTTTATGAATAGAAATTGACCCTTTAAACTGTGAACTCGAAGAAAAAGTGTGAGCGGTAGTCTCACTTATTTAGCTACAGATAAATAAATAGCCTTATGAAAAAAAGTACCTGTTTGTGGTGCCAGTATTTTTCACTAAGCAACTATATGTATGCGCTAGTTATTGTTTTTACAGTGCAAAGCTTTGCAAATGTTACGGATTCGTAAGACTTGTATATGACCAAGTTTTTACCAAAATTGAGTACGGTCACACAAGGTGAATTTCCAAGTAAGCATCCAGATAACCTTCATTAATGTGTATTTAAAAATAAAAAATAATTTATTTCGATTAAGGAGAAACAACTTAACATTCTAAGAACAGACATTTTCGTTATGAACACAATAAATAGTATACGCCATCAAGTAACTCACTTCTTTACTACGAAGCTTTTCTTATACCAAGCATTCGACTACAAATATGCTTATCTTTATTGGATTCTAGTAAACAGTAACTTAAAGAAAATTACTAAAATAATTAATTTTAAAAAATCTCGCTTCCCACACACGTAGGCCTATGTAACTGTATGTGTGTGTTTTTGTAGCCTATAATAAAAACCAGCAAATCATGATTCACCACATCGAAAAGGTTAGAAATTATTGACTAAATATTTTATGAAGCATCCTGAAAATAAATCAGAAGGAACGATATTTTAATACAATTAAATACTTTTACTCAAAGAATGTAATATCAAAACGTCATCATTTTCTGTGCTTTAGTTAAAATGGAAAAGTAGCCAAATTTGACGGCGTTTTTCAGTAAAGTCACTGAAACTAAAAATGAATTAAGTGGAGTGGATAATTAGAACTCGGAAAAGAATAAAACTGGCTGGCACCATTTACGATTTAGTGCCTGCTTTGTTTGCCAAAAAGCAAAATAACTTCGGTATCTGAATCTTCAAATTGTAATATGAGAACTCACGTTAAGATAGGTAGTAAATATGATTGCACATTGAGTATTTGCGGCTAAGAATTGTTAGTTTTTATTTTATGGACAACAGTGGTATTGCTTAAGAGATCGGAGTTAGTTAATTTCGTAACTGTATTGCGGTTTGCGGTGTCGCACAGATAATTACTACGTTTCCATGTCGTTTTGAAATCGAATTCAATTACCGTTTTGAAAACGATCACGGAGACGGGATTCAAATCGATTTGCGTCTCAAGGTTGTTACCCCGAAAATTGGGATCGTATCGGATTGAGTAGGGCGTAAAATGTCATGGAAACGCGAATCGTACTGAAAATGAATCGATAGTAAACAAACACATATTCGGCAGTTATTTCGGCCTTCATATTTTCTGTTGGCAGGTGAAAATGAAATAGACTGAATAAATATTATCTCATGAGTAACAATAATATTATTGTTGCCATTTCCTTTTCTTTAGCAATTTAATTACTTGCGTAGCCGAAAGAAAAATAAAGAAATGGCTGTGTGGATTTTATTATTTCATGTCAACCAACGTAAATTTTAATCCTACCAATATTATCACAGACAATTTGGCTAGCGAACTGTAATCGATTTCAATCGGATCCGAAGTTTGCATGTTAACGGGTATCGTACTCATTCGGGATTCAATACTCGATTCGTTTTCAACACGATGTGGAAACGTAGTAAATGTTATATATGAGTGTATTATCTTGTCCTTCATTTAATTGATGTAAAATTTACGCGAGAACATAAAAAACTGTTTAGATAAATTGTTTACTATGTTTTTTTATTTATTTTGCAGTCAGTTGATCCATGAAAGTTAGAGGAATGTAATACATTATCCTGCAAGAGGAAACGAGACGCCAATAATGATGCTGCATGAAATCCCAAAAATCCCAACAAAAAAAAAACTGTCATTTGAAAGCAGAAGTGGAAACTCAACCAGCAATGCAAAATCGGTCTTGTATGCAATTGTCCGTTTTATTGTGGAAACTGGTACACCTTCATAGATGGTGAGGAATTCAGCGTTTCTTAATTTAATCAAAGTGACTGCTGTACCAGCGTCAATGACTGAAAAAATCATCAGTATAGATAATCAGTTATAAGTATCTGGAGATGGCCGTTAAGATGCACTCATAGCTGAAACAATTGTGTGTTTGTGTTACAGCTGACTGTTGAAGTATTTTCAAAAGGTAAGACTTGATATCTTCACCAAATGTGTTGCTTTAAGTACACATATCACTTAATATTCAACCAAATTATTTTTATCTGTACCTGTTCATTTCAGGTCAAACTTAGGAATGACTGCACATTGGCTCGGGTACGTTAGAGCGAAGGTTATACAAATTGAATTCCAAACATGTAGGACATCGGCTACCATTTTTGATGACTGTAAATATTTTTTTTCAGTCTGTTTATCCGCAAAATATAAATACCTTACCACTACTATACCTTCCTTTAACCACTGAACTTTATATCAAATTAATTTATATTTAAAGGAAAATTTTATTTAGCACATTTAATTTCTCATCTCATTTCAAGGGGAAAGAAAATCATTTTGGTTTAGCATGGTTTGTATTAATAATGTTCCACTGTTTTGTGCAAAGGTGTAAAATACAGGCAATAATATATTTTATTTTCAGATTTTGTAAAATGATTGAAATGGCACGTGCTTAGTAAATATCACACGAATAAATAATTTTGAGAAATCTAGAACATACATACCTGGCAGTAGTCTCCAATAAATCCGAAGTAATGCTTCTGGAATGGCAGTACACCAGCACTACTGCAAGCCTTTTCCATTTTGTCTTCATTCATCGGAATACAGTTAAGAGAATCATTGAACGAATCCCACCTAAAATATCAGACATGTATACAGTATATGTACGTTTATAAATTATATGACTTCCTTATAAAAAAAACATACAAAATTCTTAAAACTCACCAAGTAGCAGTGTATTCCACCAGAGAAGAACTATTTTGCTAACGGAAAAAATCTGGCAATTTGCAAATACATGTCTGCTTATTTGCTTGTAATTTCCATATACCTCTGCTCTCTGAGCACCTGTACTGCTGATTAAGTTTAATGTATGAACTGCGCCTTTTTGATGAGGAGGAAACCGAAAATGCTCTGGAGCTCCTTCTTCTAGTATATTACTTATTGGTTGCAAGTTAAATTGATAGTCATTATCTAAGGTTTCTTCACTTTTACTTCACTGTATGGCGTCTCCGTGTAATTTTCAAACATCCTACATATATTAAGAGAAATTCTAAAATTTTCTTACTATAGAACTGATGTATAATTGCTTTCTATAAAACCGAATTAAAATATTACAAACCCGAATTCCATTAAATTAGAACCGTTATACGTAACAACTACCGCTGTCTTATTTTGAATGTAAAATTTCATCAGTTTCTCCTCAATGGCCTCAGCAAGGATATCAAACATGGTATGTTATTTTACATATTTGCAAATCAATCCGCATAACCTTCGCTCAAACGTGCCCGGGTCTTGCCAATGTGCAGTCATTCCGAAGTATGACCTGAAAAAATGCAATTTAAAATAAGATGGTTAAAGATTTAGCATTATGAATACTTAAAGCAACACAATTGGTGAAATTATCAAGTCTTACCTTTTGAAAATATCCCAACATTCGGCTGTAACACAAACACACTACAGTTCTTTCAGCAATAACTGTATTTCTTTACTAGCACAAGTGGCAAATCACAAATGGCCCATAGGCGGCAGGATTGTGTACTGCCAACAGTGCCACAAGCATGCCATCAGCGGGTTACAACCGAAATGCTTCCGGCACCATCAGTGGGTCACAAGCTGTAGAAGCGGCCCACTGGCTTTCTGCTTCCGTACAACTGTAAGTTGGCCATCATCGCCAACATGCCACTTGTGGGCCACTTGTGTAACAACTGTTGGCTAACTGATGACAAGCCACTTGAAACCCAACATCAGGCCGCTTATAGCCCGCTGATGTGCTGCTCGTCCCCAAATTGTTGGCTAACTGCTTGTAACCAAGCATCAGGCCGCTTATGGCCGGCTGATGTGCTGCTCATTTACCAACTGTTGGCAATCTGCTTGTAACCCAGCATCAGGCCGCTTATTGCCCGCCGAAGTGCTGCTTATCTACCAACTGTTGGCTAACTGTTGGCAAGCTGCTTGTAACATAGCATCAGGCTGCTTATGGCCCGCTGATTTGTTGCTTATTTACTAACTGTTGGCTAACTGCTGACAAGCATTCAATTGATTTTAACCCTTAAATATGTAGAAGATCCAAATGAAAATAAACACGAAATTCACGAACATGTTGCTAAATACTTACCTTGTTAAGGCACCGAATTTACTGAACAGCCTTTTTGTTTCAGCCATATTTCACTGGACGTTTTTACTTAGCTTTATCACATTAATCTCTTAAAATTTTAGCATTTTGCTTTGGAAATTTCAGCCCCAATCCAAAATAGTTCTCTAAAAATCAACAAATTAAAGTCAAATCAGTAGTATAATGTAAATCATTTATCTAATAAGGATTCACGATTTTCTGCCCACTTCAAATAATACATTAGTACTTTAGGCAACAATCTTCGATAGAAGTACCATAAATTGCACCACATGTCTTCAGCAGTAATAGTTGCATTGCCATAATGTTTCTAATTGGGATGCAACAAATTGACTCATAAGCATGCCTCTTACATGTTCACAGCAGATAGTAACAGTTGGTATGCCACGAATGGCTCAAAACCTTGTTGCTAATGTAACCCCAGCAGTCTCAAACTGTTGGCATACCACAAATGGCCCATAAGCATGCAGCTTACATGATCCAAGCAGTTAATAACAGTTGGGATGCCACGAATGGCCCACAAGTTTGCACTTATGTAACCCCAGCAGTCTCTGATTGTTGGCATGCCACAAATGGCCCATAAGGGTGCCGCTTACATGATCCAAGCCGTTAATAACAGTATGGATGCCACGAACACGAATGGCCCACACGTTTGCCGCTTAAGTAACCCCAGCAGTCTCTGGTTGTTGGCAAGCCATAAATGGCCCATAAGGGTGCCGCTTACATGTTCCCAGCAGTTATTTACAGTTGGAATTCCATGAATGGCCCACAAGCTTGCCGTTGGTGTAACTCCAGTAATTGGCTGGCCGCAGATGGCCCATAGGCTAGCCAAAAATCACTGTGCCACATTTGGCATTCCAAGTGTGGCCACAAGTTAGCCGCTTGACGAATTCCTTGGCAGCTCTTTAAGCTCTAGTACCAACTATTGGCCAACTGTGGCATGCTACATGGAAATGATTTTCGTGTCTTTAGTGCAAGTCCAGCAATCACTTTCATTAAATTCAGAAACACTGGGTAGAGTGTTTTAACTTAGTGTATTTGAGGGGAGTAAGCTCTAAGCTTTTTTATTTTTGTTTTTTAACTTTTGAGAGCAAATTGTAATTTCCTCTTTAAGAAATATATGCACTAAATGAACAATTGCAAATCATCGTCATCAGTGATATGCCTACAGACAGGTTTTCACACGGCAGTTCTCCATTTTCTCCGGTCTTCTGTCATCCTCTTCAGGTTCGTGTAATTTCCGCTTCCTTCGACATCATATATTACTTTTTCTTCTTCTTCATTTCAATCTCTTCCCATAAACTAGTTCTTCCACAGCTTCAGCCAGAAAGTAGTCTCTTCTCAGTGAGGGTCCTATCCAATTCTTGACTTAATATTTGTCCGTTATCTTCTTTCACTAATCACCATGCTCTTTGTTTGTTATGAATTATTTCTTACAAGCTTCATTCGAATCTCTTATCATGTTATTATTTACAGTTCATTCACTTTCTGCTAACAGTACGACGTCATCAGCAAATCTTATTCACTCTAGTCTCTTTCAACTTACACATATTATTCTCCCTCCATCTAACCATTTCCCTATGCTCTCTTCTAAGTATACATTGAAAAAACAAATGAGAAAGGCAACGCCCTTTTCTAACACCCTTTCCATTACGGTTTCTGACATTTCAGTTCTAATTCTAATTTTTACTGTCCATTGTAAGCACAAATTATGTATTTATCTTCTTTCCTTTGACTCTACTCCTTACTCTTTTCAAAATTTCCATCAGGTTTTTGATTGAACCCTATCGAAAGATATTTTCGAAATAAAAAAAAACAGAATGTATTCTTCTATTTTTTCCCATTTTCTTTATACATTTCTCTCCGACAGTTTGTGTTAAGCCAACAACATCTCGTGTGCCTTTCTCTATCTTGAAACCAAACTGTTCTTCTCTAATCCCTGTCCAGTTTTTCATTTTAACTTCCATTCGTCATTCTGAATAGTATTATAGCTGCATGAGAAATTAGACTAACAGTTCTATGCTCTTCGCATTGTATATTATTTTTATTTTTCTCGATAGATATCACTACTGTTGTAAGAGCGTCATCTGGCAATTCTCCTTTATTACACATCTCCTTACAGAGACCATCCATTATTCATATTTCTATGTTATATTTTCTTATTTCTTTTGCTATTAAAATCATCTCCTTAGCTGATTTAAACATAATTTCACTAGTCCATAATTTCAAAATTACTTTCACATAATTGTTTTAGTTACGGTATGTATGACACGAATAGAATATTTCCTTTTCATTAAATAACGATGCCCATGCAACTTAAAAATATATTAGGTAATTATTAAGAAAATTACGTTAACTCACTAGTAGCAAAAACAGTCATTTTTCAGTTGGCCAGCCGTTAGCAGAAGCGGCCAATGTTCGCTAGTATGATCGTCTACTTTTGCTGGAATGGTTGTTAATCAGGCCGTGTCAGTAAATATGTTTATAGTTATACTGAAATAATTTTGATATGGGCAACTTAGTTTAAAAAGACTGACATATTTTAGTATACAGTCCATAAGCAGAATTAGCAAACTAACCGACAAGTATCTGAGTATAATAAGAATGCTTGTGGTACACTTGTGGTTAATGGTGGGTGATTTCATTATGCATCATGTATGCCACATGTGGCCACGGGTGCATTCCGAATATTTACTGCCTGTGGGCTGCTTACCACGATCAGATTTGCACAAGTGGGTCGGTTGATGTTTGCTGTTTGGGCTTGTTTGTCGTTCAGTAAGTTCGACATTTACCACCATTATATACTTTGCACACCTGCATACCAGATCTGTCACGCCAGCTTTTACCATATAAAATGCTGGAATCACACTAGAAGAAAGGCGCGACGGGAATAAAATTACTTGTCAGCCAATATAAGCATCGCAGCTTCAGTGAGGTCAGCGTGACAAAAACGTCGGATGCGTCGCGAATTCCGAATAGATTGTATTTATATTTTAGTCACGTTGTGTAGACCAAAAAGTTGAAAAACGGAATTTAATTTTGTACCTAAATGTAGGTGAAACTGGTGAGTTGGTTGTAAATGGCATTTATTTATAAATTTTAAGACATAACTTTGTTCGTTATTCTAGACAAATCACAGCCATTTTAAGCAAACGTGTAATTGTGTCTTTATTTTCACATTTGGGAATGTCAGTGGGTATTTAAATATATATCACAAATTAACAGAAAAAAAATGAAAAATTGTAAACATCACTGTCTGTCGTAAAGAGGTAAGTATGTAGTGGAAAGTAATTTTTTTTACACTTCGGTCCGGTTCCACCGACTTTTGCTAAGATTTTATGAACACTGTGTTAGCTGACACGATGTTATACCATTACATTATGTTGTAATTAAGTGAATTTCAGCAATCATTTCAGATACTTAGCTAACTAACATCGTTTTAATAACTTTCCTTCAAGTATTGTTTAAAAAGGAACACACCCTCTGTTTACACACGTAAAAAATTAAGTGATAGTGTTTACTATCTCGACAGTGCAAATACAACCTGTGTTGTAAGAAATGGAAAACAAATATGTGAGACTAAGAAACTGTACGCAATATGAGAAAACTGTTACTGTTAGTATTATAACAAAACACAAAGATTCCATTGAAGATAAATAGAGTGACAGGTCGTAGTTAAAAAAAGCGTGAGAAGGCATGAATTCCAATTAATTTTCGGGTAGAGATCCCTTAAGTCATTCCTTCGACCATTCACAATTCTTTGTTGAATTTCTGTTATATTTATGTAGTCTTGACTAAGCAATCAAGTTTGCAGACATTGCACTTCAATTAACAGCGGGTTAAGGTATTAACTGCAGAAAATCGTGTACTCAATTGAACGTTATGTTTAACATCAAGATTGGTGTTAACGGTGGTTCGTGAAACACTGGCACATAAGAATATTTGATGCTTGCTTGTATACCGGCCTGTTTACCAGCTCATACAAGAGGCATCAGGAATAGCTTGTACAAGACCAAGTACGCAGCAGGTGTTGGGTAATATCCGCTTTACTGATCCAGTTGGCGCGCGCCACGCCCAGTCACCTTGATTCGCTGATCAAGGGCGGCGCAGCACGACCACATTTGACGCAACTGGAGACAGTTCCATCGATGCTGCCACCATACGCGTGCCTAAACTTTTGCATTTGGAGGACACTGCTAATTCTCATGTACAGTAATAACATAGCCTATTTATGTATTTTAAAAACTGCCACGTAAGCATACCCTGCAAATCCTGAGCTAAATTGAAGATGCATATGTCAGTAGCAAAATGCTGTACGATGATATCGTTGGTATATTACCAAAAGGACCAATATCACATTTTTTGCAATGCGATATTGGCATTTTAAGCAGTATGCCATAAGGGCTAATATCACACGTTTTGAACTGTAATATTGGCCCTTTTGGCAACATACCAACGATATTATATGCTCACAATGTGGCAACACAGCACGGAGTAAGACTTTTTTTGCAGTCTACAGATACCTTACTAGAGGTGGTTCGGGATGAAGTGAGCCATATGTCTTTCTCTCTGTAATCAAAACTACGTAATTAACAATAAAAGTTTAATGATTGTACCGTACTCAAAAGTTAAAGGTGTTCAAGTGCGATAAAATCATAATTTTATATCTTTATGAAATAGTGTTGGTTTTGTAGACGAAACTTGTGAGTAAACTTTCATCTTACAAAACTATTTTAGCTCTCATAGTTTTCTCATAACGGTGCGACAAAGTCAAAACTTGCTGGTACTGCTGCCATGCATCAAATAGTGAAAACCAACTGACCTACATAAACAAAATAATTCACTGTGATATTACATTCTATGAGTTAGGTAATAAAGGATTTAAATGACAATAATGTAATATATTGAATTCTTTAAAAAATCGCAAAAGTAAAGGAAAAAATTCGAAAATTCAGCATTTTTCTAAGATACAAAAATTGTTCACGGGATTTTTTAAAAAATGTTTTATTACGTGGTCCATAGTATGTTATTTCACTGTGAATTATTTCACTACCGTAAGTCAATTGGTTTCCACTATTTGCATGGCAGCAGAACATGCACATTTTGACTTTGACGCACCGTTATGAGAAAACTACGCCAGCTAAAATTGTTTCGTAAGAGGAAACTTTACTCACAAGTATCGTCTACAAAACTAACACGACACCATATAAATATAAAATTATGATTTTATCACCCTTGAACACCCTTAAGGCCATGCTTTCTACTTTGTATTCATTTAGCGATATTAATTTTTACGCCTAAACGAGAGCAGATATCAAAAATCTGTCTGGCAGTTTAGTTTAAAATCGCATTTTCCGTGTTAGCTGGTTTTTTTCAAGGCAGTAAATAGTGTGGTTTTAGCAAATTATGTAATTAACTAAATCCTGGTTAGTTGAAATTTTAGTCGATACCGTACAATTTCTTGCTTGAGAAAAAATTAACAATCATAACAAAAACCATTTTAAACAAAACTGCCTGACAGATATTTGATATCTGCTCTCGTTTAAGATTTACAAAATAACTATCGCAAAACAGTATCAAATAAAGAGCATGGCCTTAACTTCGGAGGTTACAACAAATAATATTTTTTTTTTATTTCTCTACACAATATGATCCTCAAAAGTGCTCAACTTATCGCCAACCACCTATACCACTCTTCTGACCATAATATTTAAGCGCTGGTTCAAATCCTGAGCAGTCTAAAACAACGTTCTATAATTACTCGAAGTAACTTACATAAAATAACACTAGGAGGTGTAGCGCAAGGGACTTTCTCCGCGCAGTGTAGCCGCATTGTGCACGTAAAATGCAATCGTATAACATTTTGTCACCGACATTTTTGTCACCAGTTTAGCCAAGGATTCGCGTGGTATGCTTATAACGCGGCAGTTTCTAGAAATCCTATATTGATATGTACTAACGTGACGGGAGTGCAGTGCCGAGGACAAGTAATTGTGTAAACATAATATGCAACATTGAGTCTAATGTAACGTGGAGGGCCATAAATGTCTAGACAATAGGGGGTTTACCGACCCACATTTAATGTATGAATAGGTCTATTTTCTGTTACTTGTCATGGCACCCTTTACTATTATACGAAATCACGTTCCTTAATTATATTTGCTCTTCGTTTTCTCATGAATTTACCTCTGCCCTTCAGGCTGTCCATCAACATCATGAATCACATTAGGGCCACTGTTCCGTATATGTCCCTGTACTTATTTGTCATCAGGATTGCATTCTTTCCGTGTTATCATGTATTAACGACTCACCCTCTATCTATAGTTATATTATGGTATTAAAAATGTGTCCTGTATTGATAAAATTGCACAGAGAAAAAGGTTTGGTAAAGTCAACCGTGTATATTTATGTTCGTTTGTGGCGAAACAACGGTGTACACGTTGAATCAACCAATTATATGGTTGCCTGGCTGCTTTTGTTATACCAACAGGAGGATTTAGTCCCATTAAACATGCATTTTGTTAGACCATCAAAAACAATTTGTAACGCTTTTCACAGATTGTTCAGCCAACAAAAATTTTGTTGGATAAAATATATTTTCTGTTTCGTCTTACACATACATACGTATGGTTAACTGTAACAAATCTTTTTCTCTGTGTGATAGTGATAATTGTTGCAGTTATCACAGGGATTAGACATTCCGCAATTTGCAATGTATAAGGGAGTGCTTATAATAAACTGTAGGGTAGTAAAATCTTAAAGGTCTAAAACACAGGAGCAAATGGCTTTCCAATAGAATAGTACATTAAAGAAAAAATGTAATACAGATAGGCCTACTCGAACAATATTTGCGTAACTGCCATGTAAAATCACTGTATATTGGGGAAGAGGGTTATTACTCACCTGGCCTACGTCGTAGGTAGGATTTACGTTGCTTCGGGCTTAGAATTACACAGGATGGTTTAGGACGGTGTGTGGCAATTTTGGCGTGGAGATAGTTTATGAGAAAGTAAGCTGAAATATGTATTCAATTTTTCCGTAAAGTGAATTACAGTATAGTGGGGATTATACTACCAAAATAACTTTAAATTCTATGTTCAACGTGCGTTGAGACAGGGCTGTATACTTTCCCACCTGCTATTCGGATGCTGATTAACTGGGTCAAAACAAGGAAGATAAAATACTTCGGTCACGCTGCCAGACGACAGAATTACGAAATTCTACAACTTATCATCCAAGGGAAAATTGAGGGAGAAAGAAGCACAGGTAGACGAATAACAGACTGAATTCAGAACATAAAGGATTGGATCGGTAGCCTATCACCTCGGTACAGAATCTCATCCAGTGTGCACGACAACGTATATTGTAGCTGCTGCAAATGATCGCCCGCCCTCTTGTAAAGTATGGCACTCCGAATATTGCTACCTTGAAAATCGACAGTAAAATATGATTATTTTAATATAAAATGATATACCATTGATAACATGCAACGACACTCTGAACAGTATCTAAATAATTTAATGTTAAGAACTTTGCCATTTTATACTTTTAAAAAATTAATTATTATGTAGAACTTCAGGGTGGTTTTATTCTTACCATATTCACTTAACGGACAAATCGTAAACACATTTTTAACGCACTATTTATAAGCTATGCAAAATTATTGCATTCCATCCTCACTCACCTTGTAGTGGCGAAAAACTGACAAAATAATTTTATATACAAACACATTACTTGTAATCACATATAAATGACATTACATTTCGGCAATGCTAAACTAGTACTAATAAATCAAGCTAAATAGTAAAATATCTGCAACAAAACATTATTTGCAACAAAAATATTCGCTGTGTATCAATAAAGTCACGTACAAACATAACTAAAGTGAACCGCAATGTAAAAACAAGCATGCGATGTTAAAGTCAAGGTGTCAAGGACACAGTGCGCGATTACCAAGGTTCAAATCCCGGTGCCGTCGACAAGTTATTTTTCTCAAAATTATTAAATTTGGAAATTATTAGTTTAACCGTTATTTAATATGTGTATATTCGTAATCAGAACAAAATAAATATTATTTAAAATTGAAATTTTTCTTATCGCATTAACAAATACAAGGCTGTGTCTTGTCGTTTTGCAAACACACACTTCGTAATTTTAAAAGAATAATTAGATTTACGATGAATTTCTTTGGCAAATGGGTTTCCGTAAAAGTACAATTTTTTATTAGAGTAAGAACAATTCAGTTGACTGTGAACCATCGCAGAGTTGCCAAATATGTTATTAAAAAATTGCTATGAATACTTCTGGATGTCGCTGAGAAGTCATTAAAAACCCTGAACTGTCGTTGAGGCATTAAATTCCTTGAATTCAGACATGTACGGTAAAATATTTTTGTCGGTTATTCAAAGTAATTGACAGTATTGCTTGTGCAAACACTTTAGAAATACAGATAATTTCTGTCCGCGTAGGCCACAGAATTCACAAGAAAATCTCATATCATGTAGACCGGGTGATCACGAAAGCGTGTTACAAACTTTGCGGGATGAATCCTTTTGAAAAATTAGATAAAGTTATGCAATGGAAGTTTTTTTCTCGCGCAAACCTCAAGGGATAAATTTGCTATAGAAAATTGACATTAAACAACATTTATTAAAGTAGCCACCGGGTGCAGTTTAATAATAAGATAAGCAATCGGTGGAAAAAATTGTTTCAAACACCTTTCACCTTTAGTTTATAATGTGCTCAACTTTATTTAGCATAGAATTTTACCATTTTTTGTATTAGTTGGCACAGTTTGTAGCCTAAGTGCCCCAATGAACAAAAAAGTTCACCTTGTTGCAACACCCTCAAGTGACCCGTTTTCGAAAAAAAATGGACGTAGAAATTGTAGAACCTTACAGGCGGACCACGCGCGATACACAGGAAGTTCGAGCAATACAATTTTTTAATAAAAGTTAACGGTATTCGAAACCATTTTCCCACAGATTAAGTGAAGTGAGAGATTTTTGTCAGCACTTAACATCGAGGTCTTCAGCGCTGGTAAGGGGCGTCATGAAGTGAGTATTGAGCAGCTCCTAAATGAAGGGGCGGGGGAAACGGGATATCCCCGAGAAAACCCGTCGACCATCAGCATCGTCCGGCACTGTTCCACAAATGAAGATTTTGTTATTAAAACGCACCCGGATTGTCATTATTTATTTCTACTTGCTCTTGTTTATCTTAACAATATTGGTTTTTAACGTTAATATTAAATCGCGAATTTTTCGTTCAAGATTTGCGCCAATCAAGATCTTGTATTATATAGCTTTAACTTACTTTACAAAAGGAATCATCCTCGCAGAACTTGAAACATAATTTAATGTACATCCTGTACAATTTCTTGTTGCAACGTTCTAGTAAATTTTCGCCACATAGGCAGAGTGAAAAATTTGGCAACCGTGTAACCACGGGACCAGACGCCCCCGGCCAGTCGACCTCAATCCCCAGAGCTGCCGCCGCCAGTCCTAGGTTCGGGCCCTGGCCGCACGACCTTGGCTGCGAGAGAAGCCAGGTGGCTGAAGAAGACGTTGATGCGGAGAAGGGAAGCCCTCACACGCACCGCCGTGGCTGGTGGAGGAGGGGGGGGGGAGAGGCGCCCAAGGAGAACCGCCGAAGCCTTGCCCCAAGCACTTGTAGACGTCAAGACACGAGTAACCTTGCTTGCTGCTCGCTGACCTGCTTCGTCGTCTCACATGTATAAACAGTGGAAAGTGTGATATTTGAATGATTTCTGAAATGGGTTAGTACAGAATGAATAGGGCCTGGAAATTTTGGCGAAATGATTTTTGCACCACTTTGTTTCAATACGTGTCTTAGATGTAAATAAGGAACTTATTTGACAGAGCCAATTAGAAGGTTACTGCTACACCACACGTATGTGATTGGCGGTTAGAAGCCAAAGATACTGAGGGTTAAAAACATCCAATCACTGACCACGATGCAGAAGTGCAGGTGGATACATAAAGCACTGAAACAAGTTGATGCAAAAATCTTTCCGCGAAAACATCCGGGCCACAAGGATAAGCCAAACAAATGTACTGAATTTCAAATATGTATTAAGCAACAATGATAACAGTTACAAAACACGTAAACATTTCACATAATAGAGAAACTGAATATGTTTTTATTCAAGTTGTCTTGAAAATTATATCTTAGAGGTGGTGCCCACCATTAGCGGCGCCACTTTCTGCGAGACAATTTCGGAATTAATCTGTGACTCGCTGGGTCATCTCTGCTGGACATTTTGCGATGTATGGCAGTGTGTCCAGGGTTAGAGGCCGGTGTTTATACTATTTTCATTTTAGAAAGCCCCACAAGAATTTATCGCACGGTGAGAGATCTTGGGAATGTACTGGGCACCCAAGATCACTGTGCAGGAATAATATCCCTGATACTATCACCTTCCTTATAAATGTGTCCGGCAAACCATCCATCGATCTCCGAGCCATGTGAGCGGATTTATTGTTATGAAAGAACATTTCGATAATGTAAGCGCGGTGCACACCTGACCAAGGCATGTTGTCGACTGTCATGTTGCATGCTGTGACGTATCGATGCAGACCCACCACCATAAGCCCTATCATTCCCTCACCGGTTAGTGAGCTTGGAAATGACACAAGCTATGGGTGCATTCAGAAATAGTTTCGCTGAGTGTTTCACAATGCTATGCTACCTTGATGATGCCATTATGGAAACATATTGAAATGTGTACTGACAGCATTTGTAGATGCTTATTTCTTTAGACATGGGTCGGCGGATCATAGAAGCAATCCGAAATTGTCTCGCAGAAAGTGTCAGTAATGGCGGCCTCCACCATGCTGATTTAATTTTTATAACAACATGAAAAAAAAATCAGTTTCCCTATCATGTTTCATAACTTCTATCATTTTTGCTTAGTAAAGATTTGAAATTGGGTACATCTTTTGGCTCTTCCTGTATTATAGAACCGTTTGTGTGGACATATGTACTCGCGGGTGAATGTTGCTTAATTGTAGAAAACCCCACGCAAGTGTCGTCTTTATCGGATACGGCTATATTCCGTTCCGGAATTTTTTTTTTGTGTCATCTTCCTGGATACAAATTCTATTCTTTTCTGGAATTGTATATGTTTATGTAGGGAAAGGAAAATTTCGCGAGTTCAGTGACTCGCTTGTTAGAATCCATTTTCCTATTCATGCTCAAGACCCATTTATTCGTTCATGGTATGTTGTTCCATTGAGTAGCAGCTAACGAACAAATAGTTGGGGCTTGTGTATACACAGGATAGTGGATTCTTAATGCAGGTCACTGAACTCGCAAAATATTTGTTGACAACAGCTTACACTGGCATTTATTATTTTTTTTGCACTGCGGGGTTCTCTGCAAGTCGGCAACATTCACTCGTAATGGCGCAAGTCCATAAAACGGCACAGTTCATAAAACAGTGGAAAAGTTGTACTGCCCTCCTCCTGGTTTGTGATGCACTTAATGAATCCCTGCTGAATTTATTTCGCCTTGTCCATATACAGCGGCGAAGAGTGATCGCGGTTCAAGGAAAGCGGTTTTAGGACCCACAATACACCATGAGAGCTCGTGGCATTGAGATGTCAGCATGAATCAACCAAAAAAATTATTGGACTCGTGTTACTGGAGAATTCTTTCTTTGCCTCTTGCACGCTATCTGGCTTGATATATATCTGCACCTACCGGTCTAGTAAGGTGAAGGTGACGTGAAAGGGTTTTACAGCCATTTAACAACGAGAGCTTAAGAGCCGATGAGGGTGAAGACCAGTCTAGTGGTTCCACTGACAACTTTAGAGCTGTGCATAATCATTGCTGGAGATACTTGAATTTAGCGGATTTATTCTGGAACAGGTTCAAAATCATTAATGTTTATGTCAATTCTGCATTTGGACTACGGCTGTTTTGACACGCTTTTGACAATTGTAAGATAGTAATAAATCAGGAAATAATTCCCTGGGGATGTCACGTGCAACACACGCGGTTAGAAAACAATGAATAATCGATTGAGAGCCGGAAATTTCGCAGATTCATTTGAGGATAAGTAAGTTTTCAGACTCGTGCACATGATAGTATTTTACGTGGTTGAGTAACTACTCGTTAATCTCGTCTTTGAAGTCTCTGAATCAATACGAGAGACGCATGAAAGAACAAATTTACTCCCGCGCTACCTCATCACGAAGTACTCCAGTGGATATGTGGTTGAAGCTTTATGCGATGACCCACGGACATACTTTGTACGAGGACAATGACTTATCTCTATGTGTTTACGTATGTAAAGAAAATTCAGATGTGTCGTGACATGTACGATACTTGCCAGACGTAAAGAACGAGAGCCATGTTAAGGTTAACGCCATGATCTATCATTCATACTGCTTTCACGATAATGGTGTTTTATTCCTATACAAGAACAGACATCGAAAAACTGTTGCACAGTTTTTGTTAAAAAATTGTTGTGCTACGTAGACAAAAATTATACAGATTTGGCTAGTTGGTTACTTAATGAGAATTTAATTAATTACATAATTAGCTAAAATCATTGTGTGTTTTGTCTTGAAACATAGTATACACAGAATTTTTTTTAAACAAAACTGTGCAACAAATTGACAATATCTGCTATCGTTTAGGAGTTAGAAATTAACTATCTTAAAATCAGTAGAGACGAAGGATCATGGCCTTAATTCGTATAGTACCTAGAAAAACAATTCAATATTTACATGATTCTTCCGACATTATTTTCGCACCAAATGCAGCCACGTAAAGCAATAATTCTAGAAATTCCGTGAGCATTTTAATTTTCACAACATTGAGCTTAAAAAATTCCGTATTTTCAAACGCCGCCATAAACATTGAAAACACGTTTTTATTGGCTAACACGCGTATGGCGAAATTGGACAGTTCTTTCCGTTTGCCGCCGCTTGCCAGGCATAACATTTATTGAGATTTTTACCGGTTTAAAACAAACTGACTAAATTTAATGGTTCCGGTTACTTAAATGCTAGCTCCGGAAATGTTTTCTTTGTTAAAGCATGCATGAATACAGAATTTTTATTAATAACGAAGATTCGACTGGCTCTTGGCACTGAGTTGATAGGAGTGAAGATAGCACATTTAATTAATTTTTACGACGTTTTAGTGGTAGTAATACGCACAGCAAAACAATATGTTTCCAGAAAACAACGTTTGTTTCGTAGTATTTTTGTCGCTTATTTTCTCGTACTTAGGGCCTGTTTCACCAACAGAGATAATGCTATTTTATTGAGTTAAAGTACAAAATTATCTAGATTATCTAGATGTTGTGTTTCACCCCACACTTTATCTAGATTTTCTGATGTTATCGAGATGAAATACTTAAACCTCCGAATTTGGTGGATAAAGTCAGATTATCTGGATAAAGATGTAAAGCATAAACAAACATGTCACTGTGTACATAATATTTTTGGAGGAAAAATGGCTCGAGCGATACATAATTTAATTTTCGAGGAGGGGAGTGACAATGCAGAACCTTTTCGCAAACGTCGGCCACGATGGATTCCTGAAAGACGCGATTATTTTGAAGTGTATGACGAGGAGTATTTCAAGATTCACTTTCGTCTTTCGAAACAACCAGCTGTGTTTGTACTTTAACACATTGAAAATCAACTAGAGTTCCCTTCTGACAGGTAGGTTTATTTAAATGCCACCATCCATTAATAAATTTTGTAATGAATGTAGATTAACAATATTGATTTTAATATATGCAATTTTACTTTTTGGGAACATGTCAGTTTCACCCATGAACCAGCTTCTCGCAACACTCCGTTTTCATGCAACGGGACGTAACCAGCTGTTTGTTGGGGACTATGTTGGTTGCTGTAAACCCACTGCACACAGAATAATCCATAGGGTTAGTTGCGCAATCGCTTCTCTTCGGTCTCAGTTCATAAGATTTCCTGAGACCAGAGAAGAAATTCATTTGGCCCAAATTAAATTTTATCATGTTGCGAAATTTCCCAGTGCTATTGATGCAGTATCAAAATGACTGATACATCTATGACTATTGTTAATACAGAAAATAATGTTTTTCAGAATTGTACAGAAACAGAAAATGGTACTTTTCTATCAACATTCAAGCCATTTGTGACCCAAATTTGGAATTCACAGATATTGTTGCCAGATGGCCTGGATCCACACACAATAGTACGGTCTTTAATAACAGTAATAGAAGAGCATTTTTTGAAAAAGGAGCATATGGAGATTCAGTATTGCTTGTGGATTCAGGCTATGCTTGTAACAAATATCTAATGCTTCCATTGGACAATCACACAAGTCGTTAGGAACATATGTACAACTAATCACAAATAAGATCTAGGCATCCAGTAGAACGAATGTTTGGATGTTGGAAACGGTGCTTTCCAGTCTTAGCTTCAGGACTGAAAGTCAGCCTAGAGCATGCTTTCCCAATCGTTGTGGCTACTGCAGTGCTGCACAATATTTTGATGCGAGCCGACGAATAAATGCCACCAGATGATCCTAACATCATTTGTGAAAAACTTTGGGTTGCATTGCTTGAGGAAGGTTACGTTAGGGATCAACAAGGAAATTAAGAAAGAAGGGCCAGATATGATGTAGTGTGATTGCCATTAATTGAGATAAATATAAGGAGGTAAAACAATTACATTAAATTTGTCCGATTTTATCTACAAGTTCCTATCGTGTTTCATACCATTTTTTTTTTTTGTTTCAGTTTGTTGTAGTTTGCCTGGACCAAAACTCATCAACATTTTTAAAGATGTTGCAGTAAGAATCAAGTGACACAAGAACTTTAAAATAGTTTTATTTATAATTGTTATTATTCAAATGTATTGTAGTGCTACAAGTGTCAAAAACATGTAGAGAATGGTTTTTCATATTACTAGGTTTCATTACAAATATACAAAATCAGACACGCTAATGCTCACTGCAAATAAAGTTACAAACAAAAATTATGTATCAATAATATAAAACGGAAATTTATAAACCACCCAATTCTTTCTTTAATTTTCGAATCTGTAGAGTTAAAAGTTCGACTGTAGCTTTTCATGTTTCAACCGTCCTTATTCTTGTTGCAATCTCACTTTACGCAGTTCTTTCATGGCTTCATTTTCTTCTGTCGCTATTTCTTACTTAATTCAATTAGTTCAATTTTAGCTTTATTGAGGGCACTAATTTCATTTTTCTTGCTGGACTGCAATATTGGCCGCCATCTCTGAGTCCCGCGATGTTTGGCAAGTGATACTCGGGGACTTAATTCGCAACATTGTTACAGTTATCGGCAATGTAGTCTCTTGAAGTACTTTCACAGTTACCTTGCTCAGTGCTTACCAGAACCATTTCTTTGCCCCAGGGGAATACCACTGGTGTACTTGATCGTGTTTAACATTATTTTCTGGTATAAGAGCAGGACATATCGGACCTCTGAACATTGAGGGAGTGTAGTGGGACCAGTCTCCATTAAGAAGAGTCTGCTTAAAGCACAAAACAAAAAACCTCTTGTGTGGAAAATTAAAACATTTAAATGCATCTTACTGTTAAGTTTCTTTATTAGGTTTAGCTCTGTAACATTTTAACCTTCTTTGTAGAGTCTACACTAGGTTCAGTCTCCAGGGTAGCAATGTCCACTTTCCAGCTCGACAATAGAATGTTCTTCGGTGTTATTTGATTCACCTGGAACAATAATGTTCTGGTTAGTTCTCATGTGATAAAATAAGCACAACAAGTTAACTGTTTCACAAAATAATAAATATATGTCTAACATTCTCAATGTTCTCACCCAACTATGCAACTTCCTTTATGTAAGAATGGAACCGATCAAAAATATTTTAATCAATCAACTACATAATTTACTACACATAAATATGTTTTGAAGAAGAGGACTATGAAATAACATTAATTTTGTAGGCCTACTGTACTTACTTATGCATTGTGATGTCTTGACCATTACTGCATTTGAGTCTGTGTCGAAGGTATTATTGTGTCCTTTAACTCCAGGCTTTATTAAACTATATACGCGGTCCAAAATAGGATCATTTGTAACTTTTTTTGGGGAGGGAGGGTCCATCCCCCTGAAAAAAAAAACAATTTATACAGTTAATTACTTTACTTCTTTTCACTTCTGTACAGTAAGTCACAAAATAAAACGTTTCACTTTGTAATACAAGTCCTAAATATTTTTATAAAACACATACCTGTCCCAATTACTATCTGAACTTTTTCGTCTGCACACTGTTTCCGTGTGGTATTCATCAGATTTTCCCAAACAGATTTCAGGTTATCTGCAGACCTATGATGAACTCCTGACACACAATTGAAACTACTTGCAATAATTTGCCACTGTTTCATTTTGTTCTGTTGTGTAACTGCATCTGTGCGCTTATTTTCAATTATGTTAAAATGTTGCGTCACCAATTCTAACAAAATACTTTTTTACTCTGACGATAAATTTTTATTTCGTGGTTTTTTGCCGGAACAAGTATTTTCTTTCGTTTCCATTCTCTTTTTTATCGTTAGAAGACTTGAATAACAACTAACCTACTCGCGATGTTTGTTTACTTTTTTTCCGAAAATCGAGATTTCATAATGAAAATCGGGATTTTGTAATGAAAATCGGGATTTTATTATCTCGATTTTATCCCGGAAGAGAATAATTCGTGGTGAAACACATACTACTTTATCGCGATTAAAATTCAAGTTTACATTTTTATTTCGATAAAAATATCTCGATTTTTCACGAGTTTATCTTCGTTTGTGAAACTGGTCCTTAGTGGTTTATGTACCTGTGGGCTGTCTACAACTAGGCAACAATCACTAGCAATGGCGTACATAAAAAATCACTTGAGTTTGTCTAACAATAGTAAACTGTACTAATGCACGCATTCCATGCAGCGGTGGATCAACAGGAGGGGGGGGGGGAAGACTGCTCCGGGCGCCCGGTTAAAAGAGGCGCTGGTGGTGCCGAAAACTTTTACTTGGGAATGAAATGTAATTAAGTGTAAAACATATAATATCTAGCAATATTTAGACTTCTGCTAATTTTGTATTTTTGTATTTTAATTAACCTTGAACACCATATAATATTATAAATACAGTATTTATAATTAGAATGCACACTTTAAATACTGCTAATGGTAGCTAGTAAGTACAGGCGTTATGCATTTCTACTAAAGTTTTGTACTGTTATTTACGCGAGTGCAAAACAATGTATGGAAGATACGTTTATTACAGTTTGGTTGATTAGACTGATGGAAAAAGGCTAGGAGGAGGGGAGAAGCAAATCACAATTCTTGCCCCGGGCGAAGGAAAGCCTAGATACGTCCCTGACGCCAAAAAATAATTTACAACAGAACTCTTTTCGCTGTGTGATACTGTTTTCTAGAAATTTGGCTCATCAAAATTTCTTGGCTTAAAATTGTTATGCTTCTAGTTTTCCATGTATCGTTCGGTTATATGACATAACTTAAGTTGAAATGAGATATAATTCAGCAACTATTTGTGAGCAAAAGCTCGTGGCCAATGGGAAAGTTACCAGATGGCACTGTGTTTGGAGGCAGGTGTTAGATTTCGAGTCTTTCTCCTCATTGGACTTATTTCCAGCATATGCCCGTTATCATAAGATTTATGCAAGTAGTAAAACAATTCAGTACTTGCAACATAATCGCGCAGTATTATTCCGTGACAGGAATAGCACGGGTCTGTGTTAGTTGCAGCATGCTTCGTATTATTTTTACAACTCCTCGCTCCAAAGCAAGTGCTGTGTGAAGTATGTCAGGGTCGGCGACTGATCTGGCTACAACAAGTTTTGACCTCAAGTTGTGGCTTGGTTCGCAGAGATTTCACACGAGGTTTCGCTGCCACTGTTGGTAGTTAGTAAGAAGACAGCTGCTTAATTACTTCACCTACAATAATGTATACCTTCAGAATTACCGCGCGAAACTGATTATGGATCGTAGATTCTAAGCAATGCCAAGCTACTAGTAACAAACATTTGATTTCAATACATAGTTCCCACTCAGTTGTAAATTTTGATAATTCTAATACAAAATAATAACAGTTGTAATGCATTAAACTGTATATTAACATGACTAATTACGTTAGGGCTTCACGTTGCTTTTACTGTACATGTTAACAAAAAGAACGTTTGTTTTTTCCCTTGAAAAACGTTTACCAATTTCAACTCGTAAAGATTGTATTAGTCTAATTATTTCAAAAATGTTACATCTACAAATAAAATTAGTGTTTATTACGTTTTTGTTACTGTCTTAAAAATTTATAAGAAATAATACTGTATCTTTTACTTCAATACAATAATATTTAATGTTTTTGGCAGCTCGATTTCAACTCATTTGACCACCATACCGAATTGCTAAAGGCAGCTGATTAGTTTTAATTGCCGTATGATGAAGTAATGCACATTTATTGTCATTCTTAAACCTAAATTTGTAAATGGGTCCCTACCAAATGATAACGATGACAAACGCAAAAAAATAACATCAATTAAAACATTATAATTAAAATAGTCACCATCCTTAGTTGTAATGCTGCGATATTATGACCAGTACGACATCGTTTTTGGTGTGCATATTCTGGTCTGCCCGAAAAAAATGGGTTGTCGTTAAGAAGATTGTACATTAACATTTCGAAAATGTATTTTTCTAAAATGATAGTAAGCTAAAGGCAAACAATTTGATTATTATAAGTGATTGACTCAAAGCATGCGATGATGCTGTTTTCGAACTCACTAATGTTTTTGAAGGCAGAATTCACTGTTGGCTAAGCAAAAGCCCAATTGTTTCACAGGGTGAGGTGCAGAAACTTAGGGTTGCATTGTAGTCCGTTTGTTTACGTGAAATAGTCTAGGAGGCCTATCTCTGCAAGAACGCATATTAAGTGCACAAATATTATTTTTCCAAAACCAAACTACTAAAATCTTAGAAAATCTCTCAGGTATGGTAAGTTCAAACTCTATCAAGGTGACAACAGACGATAGAGTTAGTACAGAGTAATTGGAGTTGGGAGCGGTTTGTGGTATTTTTCCAGTACTCTTGGTTTCTGGATCAGCTTCAAATGTCTATCACAAGAAGTTCCGTTTTGCAGAACAGCACCTTGTAAGTTCTATGGCCAACCAATAAAATACAAAAAAATAAGAATTACCGTGGCATGTTGATTTCATTTAGTTGCAACAGAAAAAAGATTGTATTTTACGAACAAATCCCTTGGAAACGAATTACTAAAACTATTTTTTTAGAGTAAACGTATATCAAGAAAATGTTGTACGTGTTCTGCCATGGAATTTGCAAAGAAATATTGTATTAAAAAATACAATAGCAGGCAACGGTAGAAAGAGCGTATGTGCTAAACGCAGATATATAAATATAAGTTGCATATTTTGTGTGGTAACGTGTTACTAACAAGTAATATATTTTACCCGTAGTGTTGAAGAAATTGTTTAATCAGTATTTCTAAAAAAAAATTCCTAAAATGTAACTTTTTGTACTATAAAGTGAGGTAAAAATGCATCCATGTAGACAGTTGCAGGAACTCTTATTCTGTTTTAAAATTGGGACAACAATTAAGTTTGGTTATTGTAATTATTTACATATTTCCTAACAGAAAATAACCGAGCTAGGTGGCGCAACGGCAACATACTGTACTCATATTCGGGAGGACCCGAGTTCTATATACGGCTCCGACCATCCTGATTTCGGTTTTCCATTGTTTCCCGAAATCAGTCCAGACGAATGTTGGGATGTTTCCTTAACCAAGACCATGGTCGACTCCTGTCCCAGCTCTTGTCATTGTACGAAGTTGTGAGTCACCGTATCTAATGACTTGGTTGCTGACGAGACGTAAAGCCTACTCACCACCTAAGAGATAGTACTTTGTTCTTTCTACACACAATATTGTTCCTTCTGCAGAACAGATTGTTAAAGGAACTATCAAAACAGTGTAAACAACCTAACAGATTTATGTTCATAATTTACAGAACGGTGTTTCTTTCAGCAGTGTGATGTTTCCAGCGTGTTCGTTAATTTAAACATTATTCAACCTTTTTTAAATGTAAGATGAAACGGCATTGGTAGGACACATACCAATTCACTTTTATCAGTATGGAATCCTCGGCTCGAAAATAATTTGTCACATCTGTCTTGTTTTAACTGTGAAAAAATCCAGTCGTTTTCTCCTTACCACCATTTACTTATCAACTTAATACTCACTTGTAGTTTAAAATAGTATGTTGAAATGCCTCCCGCCACTAGCTTAACTTATCACTAGTTGAAATTACTATTTTGTACAACGAACATCGATGAAAGAAACATCCAGCAGCCTGATCTCAGGCATTTGGTTAATTTATTAAACTATCTAGCCGTAGCTTCCGGCAAAATGGACCAATGATATGATGACATGGCACTATGATTTGTTCGTTATAAGCTGGTTGACTGTCCAGACCGCCGAGTGGTGTGTACAGCTCCTACTAATACAAGCCCATTTGAATATAGTTCAACGTTTGTTAGTGATGTCTGCTTGGGAATATAAGGTAAAAACGTTTCATGCGTGTTTGGCTAACTCCGATTATATAGCCCACTTTCTATAACTAACTTCCACACCACCTAAAATGTTCAAATGGGGTTTTATAATAGGAGTTTTCATACAAAAAATAATCGCGATACAGAATTTAAAAATCGGTTTTTTCCATGCCGTGCACATTGTTGTCTTTAATGGCACATGTTCCTATTTACGCGGTGTTCGTGAATATAATTATTTAAAAATTCCAAACGTTACCAGATACCGTATAGTTAACCCGTCACATAAATGTGCCGAAAATTGGTTTTGCTACGAAAACAAAATTTTTTAGAAACAAAGTATTACATAATTTCCTCTAATTAATGATTAAAATATTTTTTAAGTCGATAGTTAGCCGAGATTGTATAATATTTTGCTTTGAAATAAATTTGGCTTCATACTAAAAAAATTTCAGTACATTTACGTGGCGGTTTCATAAATAAATATGGTACGAGAAGGATAGCCGCGGGCTAGAGTATCGCATATTTTATAAGTGGGAGCTCGTAGGTAATCTGCGGACCTCGAAGGACGATATGAAGTAAGGTCTTCGATGGAGAAGCACTGGCTGGAATGAGTGAGAGATTTTGATCAGCGTTTAACATCGAGGTCTTTAGCGCTGGTGTGGGGTGACACGAGGTGAGTATGGAACAGCGCCAGAATAAAAAGTTAAGGGAAACGGGAGATCCCCGAGAAAACCCGCAAACCAGCGGCATCGTTCAGCACGATTCCTATATGCGAAAATCCGGGGACTGACCCCACTGAGGATCGAACCCGGATCGCCTTGGTGGAAGGCGAGTGTTCTGACAACTCGGCCGCCGCAACCACAACAGTTCTCTTACATGTGATATTTTTTAAGATTAAAAATAAATAATATTCGCAAAAACCACTTGAATAGAAGCCTGTCGCCTCAATAATAGGCCATGAAATATTAAGGGCGTTGGACCCGTAAAATTGTTTTTTATGTGTGCCAAACACTGTTCAACTTTTGCACACCAGATAACACCTCATTTCCCAAAATAAAAAAAATAGGCCCATAGTTTTTGCATAATCACTCATCAAGTTCACAAAATGGCCATTGCAGTGTAGCCAATGTCAAAAAAAGTAATTAACTAATGAATTAAAAATTACAGGAACTGAAAATCGGTGTATCACTGTTTTTTAATACATGTTTGACAAATGTTAATTTTCAGAATTTCGGTAGTAGCCAAAAGTCAAAGTTATACAAAAATGTACTAATTTTCATCAATTTTTAAAAAATACAAAAAATTATCGCTTTGCGTTTACAAAAGTGTCTTGAAATAGCTTACATAATTAAGTATCAATACGAATTATCATGTTTCTGAGAGTTAATTATTTTTTATTATTTTGGCTACACCGCAAATGTCATTTTGTGACTGATAGGTGACTATGCTAAAAATATGAGACCATTTTTTTTATTTGGGGAAATGACATATTATCGGATGTGTAAAATTTGAACAGTGTTTGGCAGAAATATAAATTTTTTAATTTTTACGGGTTCAACGTCCTGAAGGCGCCATTGTAAATCTTAGACGTGCATACCAATTCAGTGACTTGTTGACATATGTGTGATGTGCGTTCTGTGTGGTTCATAGCGCTCCATACTTCTAGCCCTCGAGCACGCAATGTCCAATCAGGTGCTCACCTTAATACAGACGGAGCGCAAAGATAACCAGTTCAAAACAACTCGTTATAAACTCGCTCCCAACGCCTATGACACGCATCCTTGTATCTGTTCTCTTTTTTATTCGAATAGTCGTTCTTTACGGCCCTGACACCGCTGTTGCCTTGACACGATTTTTTAAAACTTTTTTTTGGGTGAAAACTTTAATTCACGTCACGAAAGGGCCGCTTTCAACTTATTCTGCTGTCAAATGACGTATTAAGAACAGCAACGTACAAATGAAAATAAATCAAAATTTTTAAAATGTTTCTCAATTTTAACCGTCAACAAATAAACATCGTCACTAAAAAAATTATTTTAATGCACTCAAGCTAGAAAAATTCTGAGGTAACTGTAAAATGTCTCAAATCCAAAAAAAAAGTTACTTAACTATCTTTCCGTTGTAGACACCTACCCAGCATGCAAATACATAGATTAAATGAGAAAATCAGTCATTTACAACAAAAGAAATTTAAAAATAACACTTACTAGCGAAAAGAATTCTACGTAAAATTGCTGAAGAAATAGTGATATAGTGATACATAAAGGATTAAAAGGAAAAAATATTTGCAAATAGTTAAGTAAACAATTCACTGAGAGTTAATTAATGCAAACATTGTTTCTATAATTAAATTCAGTGACTGCAAGCTTCGGGGGCTCAGCTCTTAAGGCTACGGTATCCAATTTAAGCTTATGCTTTTTTCTAATATTTTTAAGCCAAAAGGGCACCACCTAACTGCACATTAACGGCTGAGAAGCGAAGATATATGGAGGCGACATTGTAGCGCGCATTAGATGTCGCATAGCCTCAACGAGCCAAGCGCTGAACTAGTGTGCAAGATTCCCACCTGTCCATTTGTACTTTTGCTATGTCACATTAAGAGCACCGCACACCTGCACGTTAGAGGGTAAGAAGTGATGGAGATTAACGGGTGACCATGAAGCGCGCATTAGATGCCGCATAGTCTCAACAAGCCCAGCGCTGAACTAGTGTGCAAGATTCCCACCTGTCCATTTTTACTATGTCACATTAAGAGCACCGCACACCTACATGGTAAAGGGTCAAAAGTGACGGAGATAAACGGGTGACCTTGAAGTTCCCGCATAGCCTCAATGAGCCCAGCACTGAACTTGCGCGCATGGTTCCCGCGGAGTCGTTTTTAATATGGGGACACTATGCGGTGAGAATATCGTTTTATTGGTGGAAAGTCTGTAGCAAAGTTCAATGAACGTCTATATCTGAGTTTCACATACATCCGTTTAGTACATTACATCCTATTACTACATTTTGAAGTACGGCTGTCTGAAAACCGGCCGTTTTTATCTATGTTGGAGGGCTTCGAAGATGCTTTAATGAGCATGACACGTCCTTGTCCGAATTGTGTTTTCTTTTCGTACGTTGGCACAATGGGCGCATATGAAACAGTTCCAAAAGAAAACGTATTTTCCTCTACATTACAGCGTAAATGGAGCAGATATCGCAGATATAAATAAGATGAAAATATATTTATTCAGTGTAGAGTATTTTTGTAAACAAATTAGTTAATTTTGGATAATGGTCTAATCTAATAAATATTATTAAGCCGTAAGTTAAATAATGTTATATAATAATTTGTTCTGGTAGTAAAAACAATTAACGATGGTTTTAGGATTCAAAAAAGTATAAAAAAATATTACTATAAGCCCGTGAACTTAAGGGTGTCAAGTTTTTGATACTGCAAGAAATAATAGGCTGCAAAGAGATTGAAACGACTACTTCAAAGGCGCTTACGAAAACATAGTAGGAATTATAAGGTTAAGTGGGCTTTACGTCTCGTCGACAGTGAAGTAATTAGAGGAAAACGTAGTAGGTATAATCTACTCGGTATTATTGATCACATGATCGATGGATGTTTGCCGGCCTTCGTAGCGCGGTCGGCTAGACGACGGTCCAAGGTGCGAGAGGTCCCGGGTTCGAATCCCTCTCGGGCATGGATTGTTGTGTAGTCCCTTCACATCATTTCACCCTCATTGGCTCTTAAGACCTACGTAAACTCCAAGAATTGCATGTTAGCTGCCTATTTAAAAAATGCGGCGAAATCTACAGAAATGGTATATTTCAGTAACCGGCAACCGAATTCGGACAGTGCAAAATATTCTTTGTACTGATAAAATATAGATATCATTATAATCAGGGGCGGAATTTAAAAAAAAAAAAAGGGGGGAGCCAAATTAGCCTATGTCCAGTCGCCTCAAGGACACTGGAGTTTTGTTCTTTGATGTACCAAGTACATTTAATGTGTCGTACTTGTATGTTATTTTTAATGTTCTGTAACAGTAAACAGCGACACTTTTGAGATGGTTGGTATTTTTTACAATCCATAAAATCGTACAAGCACCCCCCCCCCCAATATGTTTCTAAATATACCACTGATTACAATTCGCGTACCAGTAATACACCGAACAAACACGCTAAAAGTTGTTTACCCGAAACATATTCTCTTTTATATACACGCGCGGAAGACTGTTTTTTTTTCGTGCTCGTTCATGTTTTACGTCGGCTGGCGTCTGTCTACCCTGCTCCCGAGCTAAATAGATCTGAGTATATCCGGCGAAGATATAGAGTTGAATGTTTCGAGATTTCGGACGAAGGTAGACTGTACTCGCACTAGGTTTCCGCACTTCTTTGCAGTAATTTCAACTTTATCGGGTAGATCGAGTAAGGTTTTCGTAAGTGCCTCAAGTGCATGCGTGTGTCGACAAGGTTACGTCGGAACGTACTGTATCTCAGCGCGGGCAATTATAAAGTATGGGAACCAGCTTGTCAATTTGCTAACTAACCTGCTCATATTCCCAAGGAAGGTAGGCAGTAAAAACTTGACCTGCTCCCAGCTGGCCTTGATTTATCTAATCTCAGTACTCGGGGAAAGAAAACAGTTGTCTACTTTTCGACTTGAAGCCTGAGCTTTACATTGACAAGTTTCCACTACTCTATAAGCGCGCTGAGCATACTGACACTGCCAGCCATGTGTACACTCACATGATTCACCGGTAAGAAATTATTAAATTCAACTACTAGTGAGATATTAAGGGCGTCGCCTACCACGCGATTCAAATACGTTTTAGTGCGTTCGTAAATACGATTTTTTAACTAAACTATTCCACATGTGTCCGTTGTGTCAATGTACGAAAAGAAAATAACTTCAGACGGAAAGATAGTATCAAAACATCACGTCAATTAGAAAACTCCTTTCGGAGCATCTCAAAATGGCTAAATACTGCAATTTTATCTAAAAATTTACTGACGGGTTTCGTGTGAATCTATTCAAGAAACATGCAATGGACTTTACTTAAAACTATTCACTTATTAAAATACTGTGTGCCACTGAAAGTGTCTGTCAGGCGAGTGATCTATACAATACCACTGCACGCCGTTCCAGTGTCTTGTGCTTGAGGCGATACCACCGCAGATGAGCCAGTCAACACCGTCCTTGGCGCCGTGCCTCAGTCACACAAACACATGATCACCAGGCGGGCGCCTTAAGAGCCTCTACGCAAAAAATTATTGCAATTTGCAGTCACTAAAATCCGAATTCGAAAAAACAGTGGTTTTTAATGTAACGTCGTAGAATGTAGGCATGTGTATTCATAACTTTATTTAAGGTACACGACTTTTAAACAGTTAAATGTATACACATTTTTACTTCATACAATTTTTTTTTTTTTAATCAAATCACTCAGTGGCATCTTAACTTTATCTCTGTACGTAACGTAATCAACTATGTATCAGTTGGTTACTTACTGTAAAATTTCCTACTACAGGGGAGTAATGAGAAAGTTTGCGCAGATTTGTACAAAAATAAATCGTTAACTATAAATAACTTCCCTTTTAATGAAAACCACATGGAGATTAAAGATTAACACTTCCAAAGGTAACATTCAATAAGGGATGGTTTGAAACTAAATATATGGCATAACGTCATACCACTCGCAGGGAATAACACAAATTATAGATGTTTCAAGTAAGTTTTAGCACTGTTTACCTTAAGCCGACCTGCTGACACACCCAAAATGGAAGTACATAATTAAGTTTTGCTTACAAATCGAAAAAGAAATTTTAACTTCATTTTATGTTACAAAATATGTCACGAAGGCAAAGAGATAAAATATTAGTCATAATTTAAGTGTTTTCGTTTGCAAATACAAAGGCGTTAGCAATCGATAATACGAAATGTCCGATAACAGTTTTCTAAACGTTGCGTGCATAACAATCTAGTATGAAATACTATTTATGAGTATTTTGTTAAAGTAAATATATCGGTGTTACAAATATCTGTACAAATGAAATGAAAATTATTAAGATCGAGTGAGTGACAGATTTTGGTCAGCGCTTAACAGCGAGGTCTTGAGCGTTGGTGAGTGGTGACATGAGGTGAGTATGGTGCTGCGCTGGAATGAATGGGCGGGGAAAACTGGAGATCCCCGTGAAAGCCCGCCAACCAGCGGCATCGTCCGGCACGATTCCCACATGCGAAAATCTGGAGACCGACCCCGCCGGGAACCGAACCCAATCGCCTTGGTGGGAGGCGAGAGGTCTGACCTGTCGGCCTCCGCGGCCCCATTAAGATCGAGCTTCCATTGAAGCTGTTTTGTTCGCGAAACTGAGGAAAAGAGTGAATTAAACATTTTACACGTAAATAAAAATTTGGTTAACTTTCTCCCTTGCCTAAATTATTATTGCGAACAAAAAAATCAGAACATAAAAATCCCAACCAAAAATATTTTTTCACCCCTCGTTTCTTGGTCGTGTTATTTCGTATAGTGCTGTTTCATATTCGTCATTCTGTATTCGTGTCTTGTCTGCTTACGACTGAATTATCTCACTTGATTCTTGTATTTTACATATTTACTCCTTTGTACTTTATTCTTCGGTACTTTTAGACTGTCAAATTTTCGTGAACTTGACGTGATAGTTCAGAAGTAGTTGGTTGTTCTCATATCTAGATTATATATACTTCTCTCAGTGGTTGAGTTTGTTTCGTATTTTTATGTTGTGTATTTGAGTTAGTATTTTTAGTTGACTTTTTTGTTGCATGTCTATTGCGTTTATATATATATATATATATATATATATATATATATATATATATATATATATATATATATATATATATATATATATATATATATATATATATATATATATATATATATATATAT
>PNEQ01022636.1:0-17870 GCA_003012365.1 Medauroidea extradentata
TGGATGATTTTACTCTCACTTGCCTTGGCAAATTATAGACGTACAGACTCACAATAATCTTATTCTGATTGGTGCAGTCAAATGAGAAACGTGTCTGAACATAGACACGCTGCCAATAACCTTGAAACAGAACTGCCGATGTGCACGTGAGTCACTGAAACAAAGTGAGGCAAAAATCTTTTCGCGACAAAATCGTGGCCCTAGCAATAACACGTCCGGTGCATTTCTCGTTTGCGCTTCGAATTCATTTATCAATTATCTTATGCACACCAAATAATTATACCGTAAGTTAGAATAGAATTGACAGTCATGAGGTATGGCGTCAGAACTGTTCAATTAGATCATGTCATTTAACTGAGTGAAAAGAGAAAACATAGAAAACTTAGTTCTTAAGAAAAGCTGATGTGTGAAATTTCCAGTTCAAACTACGTACTACCTACAGTTAGGCCTAAATGTTAGTGTTACTAACATAAGGCAGTTTATTATTGCTTATTAAAATGTTAGATTCAAAACACTTCCAGTTTGTATGATTGTTTTTTTAAAGTGAAAACAATTTGAGAGAATTTGCTTACATTTATTGATAGTTTATTTTCTCTGAACCATGATTTCATATCTTTCAGTGTATGATTCATGTTTGCGTGAAGTAAATCAACGTTAATGTTACTTAAAGAAACTGTGATATCACCTGCAAACATTGTTACTAAACCTGGTATTATCTGGGTTGAAAATGTATTTATAAACATTAAAAAATAAAATTCGCCTCATAATAGCGCCTTGAAGAGAACCTGTATTTGTAATCGTATGTAATTAAATGAATTTTTTATTAAATTGTTGATGACAAAACTTGTTGGGTCTGTTTAAGAGGTATGGTCTAAAAGTTTTAAGCGCTATGCCTTTGATACCATTATTTGCAATTTTTGTCGTAGAAGTTTATGGTCAACTCAGTCAAAAGCTTTGAATAGCTCTGCAAAAATTCCTGGTACATAATGCTTACTGTCTAATTCTTTAAATTAAGTATTAACAAAATGGTATAGAACTTTGTTTGGTAGATTTTATTGATATGAAACCCAATAAATTATTATTACATTATTAGTTTGTAGGCTCCCTAAGTAGTTTAATAATTGGGTGTATATAGAGTTTTCCAGAGCTTTAGAGATTACAGGCAATATAGAGATGGGTCTGTAATTGCCTGCATTCATTTCATTACCTTCCTTGCATAGTAGTGTTAATTTAGATGATTGCAGGTATTTCAAAAATGTCTAGTGTTAGACACTTGTTGAATACAGTGAGTGGATTTTTTTATTATATGAACACAGAATATTACCATAATTGGTATTTCTTCCAGACCTATTGATTTTATAAGTTATTTGATAATATCTACTAGCAATTCCATTTCATTATTTTTATTAAATTCCGGCAGTCTTTTGCTGGTTGTATTAGATGATTCATCATGGTGGGTGAGGCTTACAGCTATTACTTTTAAGTTTTATCACAATTGTGGTACAGGATTTATTGAAGTATTGTGAAATTTGTTGTTAATTATTTACTATTGTACAAATAGTTTTAAGAGGATATTTTATCTTTGAACGTGCATTTTTGCTATATCGTTGTTTATATTCCGCAAAAATGTATTTATACTTAAATATCTATATTTTTTATCACATATAATCCGTTTTGCTTTCATTAGCGTTTTATCATACATTTCCTGTAATCCTAACATGCAAAAAATCGTTCAAATTCTTATTTATACCAGGAACCTTTTATCCGTGATTTTAGATGTCTGAGATAGTTAGTCGAAACTTTGATATACAGGTAGATTAAAAAGTAATTGATAGAGCCACTATTTTATGTCGAAAAGTTTTTTGCACCATTTGGTTTCCATGCCTTATGTTTACATCCGCAACACTGTTTCATGGTCAGTGATTGGACGTTTTAACTGTCACACGTCTTGAGGTTCTACTGACAAATCACAGACGTATTACGTCGCAATAGCCTCATCGTTATTGGTGCAGTCAAATGAGAGACGTGTCTGACGAAATACACGCTGCCAAAAGCCGTAAAGCAGAGATGCCGAGGTGCTCGCGAGACACTGAAACAAAATGTTGCAAAAATCTTTTCGCGACAAAATCGTGGCTCTAGTGATTGAGGTTCTGTTTATAATACACTGAAAAAAATTTCCTTTAAATATATTGCTAGAGATATTCTATGAGAAGTTCGTACCTGGTTCGTTTCGTGTCCACAAGAAATATATCGTAATTTTTTAACATGTAAAATATATCAAGTGAAGGTTAATATAAATGTTCTAAGCCAAAGTATCAGATACAGAAGTTTTATTGTAAGCTTTCAATAAATTTGATAGTAGATTTTGATTTTCTTGTAGGGTCAATATTAGAGGTGCTTAGATGATATTGATCAAAATGCGCTTAGGTGTATTTGTGAATTCAATGTTAAAATCTCCGCATACTATCGCATATTTTTGACGATAAAATGCTTTTTATTATTACTTCCATTAAAAAAAAAATACAATCGTATGTACATAAACATTACTTTAAATGTAGCAGTGTGTAACTCCTCTCGTAAAGTGGTTACATTTGAAGTCCCTGTTAGTTTGTTACTTTTGGCAGATTTTTATCTTTCCGCCAATTTATAACATAAAAGTTGCAGCGTAAGTAATTATCACGGTGATTATATTTCACGATCGTCAAAATTAATGTATGATGACTTAGTAAAAATGTTCAATAATTATTCTTGACACAATGGTCTTCCAAAAAGCTGACTGTACAATTATATGCCTATGTGGCGCACTGTGGCCCTAATAAACGACAATATACTCATAGAGTCTATTTAATGTTACGTAGTACTTTTTCATTAAAAACTAGGACCATATACAAATGTTATCACATTCATCTGTGTTATATTACATAAGAAAAATTATGCATGGTATTATGATGTATTTAATTTGTGGTTTATATTAATGTTATGATACTAGTGCATAAAAATCTACTTTGTGTAATATTGTGTTTCATACTCAGCAATATAGACACAAAAATCGTATGGAATAGGTCGAAGTTTTCAAAACGGATAAAAAATTGAGTCTTTTTGCAGAAGTTATGTTTATCTAGGGCTCTAATTGTGTTACAATTTATATTTCATGATAGTACGCTTACTCTATAACAAATAAAAGAACTTGTATTTCTTGCACAAAACAGCAATTGAAATATTTTCGTAAGTGTGAGTAACAGCCTGTTGCAAAGCCACGAAAGATGCTTGAGATACATTTCTCTCAACAGTTATTATAATGTTAAGTTAAAAATTTTATGCATTTTCAAAAAAAAACTCGGCTCCAGTCAACTATTTATTCGTCAAATGACGCCAGTTTATCATGTTCAGTGAAAAGTATTATGCACTGTCAAAACACACTCGGCTCCTAGTAACTACTCATTCATCAAATGACATCAAAACGAATATTTTGAGAGAGACAAACTTACCTCGAAATGGGTAAAAGTAAAGTATTATCTGTCGTGCCTAGGCTGGGTAGGAATTCCCCTAAACTTGACTGACATGTCTTTTGAGTTTGCTGGCTGTCGAAAACCACATAATCCATAGTCCACAGAACTGTCGATAGTACCCCATCGCACATTCCATTGTTTTGATACCATTGTTTCGAACATGAAGAGCAATGACAATTTTACGACTTATAGAAACAGTAACTCCAAAAGCAGGAGATAATTCACTCAGGATGAGCGACTCTTATTGAACCACAACGACAAGGAGAAGCTGCACAATGGTGGAAAATGCACTGTTCAGAAGCTGGGACTGTATAAGGAAAGAACAGCAAAAATTCGTCAGTATCACCACAAGAAAAGTTGAGAACACCTCACAGCTGTATGGCCCAGAGCAAGATGAAAACGAGGACGTTGATTAGATCCTCGCTCAGAAACACAGACTTTATGAACGACTGTACTCAAAGCATCAACCAACTTACCTTCTTGCCGCACTCATTAAATTCGTGCAAATCAGCCTACGACCATTTATGAGGTATCTTACACCAGAGAATCTATAGAAGCTTTTCACTCAAGCTGATGCTGTTCAACGCGATTACTAGCAGTCCAAGGCCCTGGAGACTGCAGCATTATGACAAAGGAGAAACTCCTCCCTAACCTTTACCTATGAGTTGAAGGAGTACCCAACAACTGGTTGATAACTCTACCAAGAGCTAACAACATTCAACGACCAACTCAAAAGCTACCCCTCCAAACACCTGTGTAGATCGGCAGACTCAATATTCTGGCACAGTATGATTCAGCAGCATCAACAAGTATTATCAAGACTAAATGAACAGCAATCTTGCCAACTTTTATTTATAATTTTGTAAATTCTACCACTACTACGTGAATATATTTATTTACTTTATAATTTACTTCAAACATACTGAAAAATTTTTTGTAATGCTGGTACTCCTAACACTAGGTTTATAAAAACTACCTTCATCTACGAGGAAAACACAGAAAAAGTTCCAAATATGTACACTGTACTCAGCAATTTACATTTAAACAAACTTCAATCACTACGAAATCTACGTTTGGTAATAGTCACAACACATATACAAAATCTTCAATTTTTAAAATCATATTTTTTACTCTGTTGAATAACTCTAAAATTTTGATAAGATCAACAACTCAAAATCCTATTCACCTAATTCCCAGTTTCCCTTTCATTCTGAGCTTGTATCTGATGTGTCTTTTAGTGTAATTAGTACTTGTTTTACAGAAATTATTGAGTTCATGGAACGTATGTCGCTGTGACTTACTTGTACATGTATATTAATACTGTATTACCAAACTAACATCCCTGGAGTTATACACCAATAGGTGATCTCTCACCAATAACGATAAACAATCTCTACCAAAATAGCAGACACAAACACTAAGTAACATTGTTGTCCGTACTTCACAAGCATGCCCCAGTCTTTCCACCTGCCCCTTGTGCCTAACTGCTAGTGTCAAGCATAAGGTCCATCTTAACCAAATTGACCAATCTAAATGAAGCCAGTAGCACTGTCTGACACCAAGAAGGTAATAGTAAAGGAGTAAGTAATAGTCGTGAGGGAAACTGACGGAACTGACGAATCCCTGGTCACTAATGTGATGAATTCGGAATCGAAGACGTGTTATACCAAGAACCAGCCACAAAAACAAACGAATCATCTCTAGTGTCAAAATATTCCCGACAGAGCAAAAATATCACAGCAACGAGTCAAGAGTGTCTGGGCGCAGTATGGAATGTCATGGGATTTCATTCCCTCCTGGAGGATAGATACTTTACTCCATCGGCACTGATAACCATGTACTTTCCTGATTGGTAACAATGAAGGAAAACAAAATAAAAATTCCTACTTGTCAAATTTTCTCATTTTCTGTGGAAATCACTGTCCCAGTCGAGAAAACGAGTTCGCAGACTATCTTACGTGATTATGTGGACAATACAATGAACCCAGAATGTCTGGACAAGGAGATAACACTTACCCCACTGCTAGCTCCAAGCCAACACCCTCCAGAGGTGGTTAAGTTAACACACTAAACCTAGGCCAAAGAGTGAAATAGAATCAGCAGCATGAATCGGAAGTAACGCTTCTGGAAAACACTTACATCACTTACAGTCGGTAATGCTACTGAAATGGATGACAAGGGACAAGCACTTTATTTTATCGCATAACTTCATCCTTGAGAGTTAGTTTGCTGACCAGAAAATTGTGCCTGCTGACAGTTAGTCGTCCCTTCTGTACTAAGACTAGAGGTACTGTGGGAATACTATAACAATGACCAAGCTAGCCACACCCGAGCAGTTTAAACACTGAGAGCAATACAGAAGGACTACACATGGAAGAGTGTCATAAATTATGTGGTGAACCTGCCACAAATGTAACACTGCAAAGGTACACAGACCAGTCGGACCATCAGTCTATCACCTTCGGTTAATGGAATAACCATGGAAGACAGTGGCATTATTCGCATTAAAAAAATCGACACAATGAAAAACTTGGGCGCAGCCTCAGTCAACTACTCTTTGGAACGGACCCACTGAAACCCAATGACTGGAACTTATCACTGACTCTGAAGGATCCGACAACAGTCCCGAGATCATGAGTACAAGGGCCAGAAACCAACATCAGAATATCAGGTGGCACCAAGCTGCCTTCACCAAAGCAGTGACTAAGCAGCCAACAAGCACCGAATTCCAGACTTTAAAATGGATGACCTTAGTCTAATGGAAAATTGCACAGCACCCAGTTATGCGGTGGTGTTGCATCTTGACTGTGAGGTCCCTACTAATTCGTCGGGCTAAACCAGGATTTCTTTATCCTACCTACACATTTCAAACTGCATCAGAAGGTACTCCTGATGGCAGACCCACATCATCCTTCTGCTTCAACAGCATATGCACAGGATCCGGCAAGAAGACCAGCCACCCGGCTCAGGAGGGGAACCACGGACACCACAGACGCTCCATTACAGAAACGCCTGGAAAATATACAGACCGCATTGTGGAATCAATACCTCCACTAACCCACCATCTCCATCATCGAGCTAATCTCCGAAAGCCCGCGATGTATGACATTAGATTGTGCAGTGTTTTATTCTGTTTCGTTCAAATATTGTGTTTGTATACTTGCTTGGGTAGAGATACCTGGTCGAACTTGCTCCTCTTGAGATATTTGCACAAGGCAACCATGCTCCCATCACACCAGGACAAGAGTAGTGGTACACGGTAGAACATGCTTCTTTTAGGTATCTGCAGAAGGCAACCTTGGCCCCATCTGATGCAGCGGCAAATGACAGAAAGAAGGTAGGATGAAAATTACATCTGCTCTGTCCAGTGAAATATCATTTTTGCTACATCACTTTATAAAAATATGTTCCATTTTTCCATAAAGAGAATATAGTAGGAGTAATGCTACCATGAAAATCTACTTCGAAACGTAATTTTTATAATTAAATCAAAACTACTGCGTATTTCATTCTTTTGACACTCTTCAAAATGCACTCTGTTCTGACTCAGCCCATGTACGTGAAATGTTTCAAATGACCTTGGTATGATTTTTTAGCATGAAAGTGCATTTTAGAATTTTTATAAAAAGACTAAACATTGCGTCGATTACATGCTACATTACGAAAATCATCAAAATATGTCCAATATTTCAAAGCCAGACTCATGTTAAATAACAAACAAATCAGAAAGCAAGTTATGCTCAACTGTGTTCATTGGCGCATCAGGCGCTGTTTTAGGTTGAAAGTACTTTGATTTACACTATTATTTACCAGTAATAATATGTAGTCACTTTCGTATGTGCTTCAAATATTATTCTCTCAGCTTTGTTCAATGTGTTACAATATCATGTTTCCTACTTTAAATTAAATATTTTTCATCGCAACAAAATTTTCCAAACTGACAAGGCATGTTCAGCACTTTCTAGATCACGATGGTCCACAAATCGCAAGTGAGAAAATTAGAGTTCGGTAAATATTAGCTCTCAGTTTCTATGACTGGTCGTTTCATTGCAATCTGTAAGTAAATGATAATAGTTAGAGCCACTAACTTTTCGCGAAAAGAATTTTTGAGCAGTTTGTTTCAGTACATTGCGTTAAAATATGTAGCTCTGCTTGATGATTACTGGCAATGTGTATTTGTGAAGTGACGTCTCTCATTAGAATGTACCAATCAGAATAAGGTTTGTGCAATACCACTTGTCGGTTATTTGCGGATAGAACCTCAAGACACATGAGAGTTTAAACATCAAATCACTGACTGTGAAGCAGGACTGCAAATTTTCATGTAAGACACTGAAACAACCTGGGTTGAAATTCTTTTCGCGAAAAGTTCATGGCACTAGTAATGGTAAACAAGTCAGATCATTCACCTAAGACCATATATGAGTAATGCCAGATTTCCATACATTGTAAAAGTGACATGGCCGACGTGTTTTCTTGCGAATATACTATTCCCCCAACCCCACACACTGATGTTTCATCTCACTGCATCTATTCTTAGGGCCAGTTAGGTAAAGGGCATGTCACAGAGGTAGAGATGCCGACACCACTTTCACTCCCGCCATCTCTCATTTAATGGTGACAATTTCTGAGGCGAAACACGTAGTATGAACTTTAATTGAAGGGGTTGGTGCAACAAACAGTCAAGTACAGTTTGTGAAATTTTTCAAGAGAAGCGAAAAACGTTTTGCAGTCGATCATATATAGTTATACATTGAACATTGTTGGAAAGGAAGTGCATAAAAGAAGGATTGGCATAGTAATTATATTTTCGATCTTAAATGTAATATTAAAAATGCATACAAATAATACAAAATTAGGGCATATAATTGTTTGTTGCACTGAACAAATTATATGTCCCTTTATAAATGTACATGATATTGTAAAAAAAGTAGTTTATATTATGTAATAGTAAATTGCATATAACTATAACCACCTGGTTACATAGTTATCAATTATTTGCAGTCATTTCCTCTTATACAAGCTTACACTACTTACTTCTTTAAGCAGGTTACAAAAACAATGGTGAAAGCCGCACGACACATGTTATTTCAAGCAACATACATTGAATGTCATGCTGTACTACTGTTTGTCACTGTCTATACCAGTAATATCAAAAAGCTATTCACTTACACTCACTGTGTGTCCATATATCTGAGAAATTGTAACCCTTGTTCACTCGCCGTCACACACTCTTCCGTCTCCTCTCTTCGTGTTCGCGTAGAAATTGATATATACTGGAAGAACATATTTCTGAACAAGCTTCATGTCATCATCGTCCTTCAGAGGATTTAGTGGAAGACTTGTACAAAATGCTTGTGGTGCTTGAAGTGCATCATCTCCTAGATGAACTTTCAAAAGTTTGTATTTCTCCATTTCGCTTTCGACAAAAGCAAGGCTTTCATTGACAAGAACTTCATCTGGATATATTTCATCGTAGATAAATACCTTGTTTTTTTTTTTTTATATTGAGAATGGCCTCCTTTGTAAGCTACGCGTTTATTAAAATATGGTTCAAATGACTTTTCAGATTCAGCACTTCGTTCTGTATGACACGATGGCCATGAAGTCTTTCCCACACCCCTCATCCACGCACACAGGCTCTATTACGCACATTTCTCTCCCATTTGTCAGGATTTCTTTGTCTCTTCTTACCTTTCACAATGTTACCAGCACCTGAATCACTATCCGAAACGTCCATTTTAGACTCACAATAATAATCAATACACCAAAACGAGTATACAAGAATAGGATTTCCTTTATGACAGTGTACATGTGTACACTCTAATGGTAGTTAACTATTACTAAGTAGCGTTGGTTTCTAAGAGTCTGGTGAGATGATGCCATTTACATGACGCCCACCCTAACATTAGTAACTGAAACTAGCAAGTAAGTGGTTCCCAAATGAATTAAAAGATTGTCCTGCCTGTAGCTGGCCAGCTAATGCAAAAACATATGTATTCGGCGCAACAAAAAGTCACGTTAAATACATGTCTGTTTATCGCTCCAATATGATATTCTGTGCAACAAACAGTTATCTTTAATAAAGCTATAGCTCCACTTGGAATCATGAAACATGACTTCATATTGCGTCAACTTGTGCATCTTGACCATACGATGCAACAATCACACAAAAACGTATTTATGGGAAAATTTCACTTGACTGTTTGTTGCACCAAGCCCTTCAATCATCATGAGCTGTGAATGTGGCATAGTAAATGCCATAGTACGAATTACGTTGCGCCGCAGATCTCGCAGTGGGAGCCCCGGGCGAGTCTGAAGGAGGAGCCATCTACATATACCGCGGCTCTGCGGAGGGTATAGACAAGCTCTACTCCCAGCACATAACAGCGGCTGACGTGCAAGGCAAGAATGAAACAATCAGCATCAGAGGCTTCGGTGCTGCCATCTCGGAGGGAGTGGACACGGACAGCAACCATTACAATGGTGAGTACAAGCCTAGCCGTCTCCAGTTAGATGTGGCAACTATACAAACATTGGCTAAGCGCGAAGTGTTCTAAGGCAAGCAGTGCTTAGTAATAACTAGGAGCATTATAAATTCACGTTATTATTGGATAGTAAGCTAGACTTCTATGACCTGCATATGTCCGAGTATAGTCTGCGGTTTCGTTGGGCACGGGACTTAATGTGATGACTAGGGACCCTGGTTTTTCGCGAAAAGACTTCTGCCCCACTTTGTTTCAGTGCTTTACGTGCACATCTGCAATTCTGCTTCATGGTTATTGGCAGCATGTCTAATTGAAGAGCCGTATCTCATTTGACTGAGCCTATTACAATAAAGTCTCTGCAACACCTCACGACTGTGATTTACCGGTAGAATCCCAAGGCTTGAGAGAGTTAAAATATCCTATCACTGATCACGAAGCAGAACTGCAGATGTGCACGTAAGGCACTGACACAAAGTGGGGCAAAATTCTTTTCGCGAAAAACCAGGGTCCCTAGTGATGACAGCTACGTGTGTAAACCCTGCAGGTGTATCAAACTGGCGGCCCGCGAGCCTCATACGGCATGCTCGGAATTTTTTGTGTCATTCCGTGCTTTCAAACGAACATGTTTACAATGTTGCGGCCGAACAGTACGTCACTGCCCACATGATGCTCCCAACAACTGAATATGACTCGAAGTCCCGACTTCTAGCTATTGGCTAGAAGCGATCTATGTGGCAGGTCCCGGATTTGTCAGCCAATGAATTCGTCGAGCGAACATATAACAGCTTTCTGTCTTGTCTGCTGTCAGAAAATAACGCGAATTTGGCACATCCCTAGCAATAACTGTACGCTAATCAGAGTTATACATTGCACTATTAGACTGTAAGGTGTATGTAAACAACAAATACAGAAATGTGTAAGAGGTGAGACAAGAAGTCTCCAGTAATACACATATATCCCAGCAGTAAAAATATCACGTGCTTAAAGTGTACAGTCAGATATAATACTGCTTGTCTTGGAACAAGGCCACGCTTCGTCACTACCTGCAAACATTGCTCACATTACCAGATGTTCACTTTCTAGCACAGGGTATGGCCCAGTCATAATTGACAAGCTATAGTCATCTCGTGTGAAAGTGCTCTGGTAATCCAGAGTGGACATAATCACCCGTACTGTGAACAAGACGTCTTGCGATAATCCGTTTCTAAATTCACCTCGATTTGCTGAGACAAACTAACTACCATTGCAATGGCAATGACATTTACTTTATTCTTTGTAAATCGTTTATTTATATTATTTCATATTTATGTATGATTAGGGACCAGAATTTTTGGCGAAAAGATTTTCGCTCCACTTTGTTTCAGTACCTTACGTGCGTATCTGCAGCTCAACTTCATGATTATTGGCAGAATGTTTTTACGCAGAGTCGTTACTCATTTGACTGTGTCAATCAGTACACGGACAGCTGCGACACATCACGTCTGTGATTTGCGGGGTTAACCTCCAGACGCTGGTTGTAAAGACTTCCAATCACTGACAACAAAGCAGAGATGCTGCGCACGTTAGGCACTGAAACAAAGTGCTCCAAAAATCTTTTCAAGAAATTTCCTGTCTCTATGTATGATTAACAACGCCTAGTTTATGATGTGATAACATGTATCATAATATATTTCTTTCTACTCTTGATTGGCCCTTTGGTATTCCATTCTGGGAAAAAAATTATGCATACTATTGAGTGCTACGAAAGCAACAGTCGGAAATATATCCTCAAGTAGTAGAGCACTGAAAAGAACACAACAATTTATAAATACGCAAACCAGGAAAACACGCAGAAAAAGTTATCTGAATTAGTGTTGTAAAAATCAGCATAACATTATGAGACCAATAAGTAAACTTCATTTGTGTAGGTTACCTTAGGGTCAGTGCATCGCAACTCCATAACGCTCTCTGACTGAGAGCCCGTAGGAGTATGCCACTCCATGAAAGATGACATATATAACCACACTGCGGTGGAGAAGCATTGGAAAAATAGAGGTAAGGAATCGGGAGATCTCAAGGAAAACCCACCAAGCAGCGGAATCGTGAGACACGGTACCCACATGCGAAATACCGGAGACTGGCCCCGCCGGGGATCACTTTGGTGGGAGGCGAATGCTCTAACCACTATGTCTACTGCGACTCCACGAGACAAGGTGTTGAGGGAAGGAGTGCAGAGGTGGTGGCTCGAGATTCTCAGGGTGAAGCAGTCTACGATCATCTAATCGATGAGTTGTAGACTTCTCTGCTGTCACCATGAGAGTCCTTGAGACTTGCAGTTCGTTACACTGGTCAATCTGAGGCATCATGCTACTGGTTAGCGCCTGATCTCGGGTTTGTCTTCGTAAATTGTTAAATTTCCAGAAGAATGTCCCGATTTTATTTCAACTTCAGTAAGTGCACTGCTGTCAATTACCACCACTTGTTTGTTTTTATAAAATCACATTAAACTCCTGACCTTGACCAATGTAAAATAGACACTTCGATAACAAACTGGTATTTCCAACATCTATCGCAACGACACTTCTACGAACTAACAAAAATATATTTAAATTATGATGGACCTCTTATTTATAAACACAGTGCATATAAATACCCAGGCTCTAAACTTTTCTCGTCTGTGAATGTATTGATGAAGTGAAGAGCTTTTGGTCATCACTTTACATCTAGGTCTTTAACGCTAGTCAGAGGTGACAGGATGAGGGCATGGAGCAGCGCCGCAGTAACCTTATTCTGATTGGTGCAGTCAAATAAGGAACGTATTTCCACAAATACATGCTGCCGATGACAATAAAAGTTGGCTCGGAGATATTTTCGTGAAAATCAGGTGTCCGTAGTCATCGGCCTTCTTGTGGCGACCCTGGCAATAAGGATCGTTGTAATAGAGGTTTAAGCCTACCTAAAGCACGATTTTTTTCCTTATTCGTTAGTCTGTCCTACATACATGTGAATCAATAAAATACTCTATGTTGCATGAGTCAAGACGCTGTTAAAACGACTCTTGTGTACATTACTTCCACGTCGAAGACCAGCAGCCTTGTACTGGACATGATTGTTCCACAGAACATGTCGTTCAGTTATAGTGAGCACTAAAGATTTAACCTTTGAAAAAAATAATCACTAGCCGTTACTACATATAATTTATCATTAACAATAGTTGCTTTACTGATTGTATAGTTGGCAGCAGATTGCCGAATATAGTTCGTATATCTTCCTATTTAATGCAAAAATACTAAAATAAAATAAACTAAACTTGACATATTTCTGTTTTGTATAATAAGTAAACCTTCTTAACCAAACTATATGGGTTTCTACCCACTACATAATTTATCTTAAACGCCTAAGCATTAAGCGACGTGTCCCAGAGAGGTTAGACATTTCCTGCCGTTAGACATTACGCGCGGAAAGATACGAATTGGCTGAAAATAGGAATTTTGCAGGGCCTTTTTTGAGTGCGCACACTATTCTGAAACACCTCCGAACAATTTATCGCATTCGATATTTCTGAGTCATTCGGATGCTTACGACCGCGGAATAAAGTAACTATACAAAGCACGACAACATGCCGGATCTGAAAATAACATCATGCTCCATGCTTAGCGTTAAGAACAAAAGACGACACGATACACGTAACAGAAACTTTGATAACGAGTAAGTATCCTCTGACCGCCAGGTGATATTAAACGTTTGTTAAAATATGTCAGGTCGTCGAGAAGGTTTTCTTGCAGTGACGCCGAAACTTTGGCCGGTCTACAGTTTCTCGTAGGTTTCACAAACATCGATTGCTTATTGACAGAGGCCGGAGGGTTCACTGACCTATAGGTTAGCCTCCAAGAATATTTGTGTAATGACTCTGATGTCTAGAGACATGCAAAATTCGCGTTATTTTCTGACAGCTGACTAAACTCGAAGTGACTACAGGCTTGTTCGACGTCTCCCGCTGGCCGATATTGTCGTGACATGCCGCGGAGAGTGCTTACACGATACAGAGCCCAATCTCTGTAAAGACGTAACACACGTAAATGACCACACATAAAAGTTCATGGCCATTTGAATCGCAGATTATGCTCTGTTATGTACAAGTAAGTGAAGTTTAGTCTGCTACCAAATGATAACGCGAATTTTGCATGTCTCTACTAATAACAGATGTTCATTAGCTGCTCGCTGACAGTGAAATAGGCCTGTACTCAGCTACAACTTTATTATTGGCTCAGTTATTTCCAGGAAGTGACGAGTAAGCCAATTGTGAACTTTATACGGACCTATAGTGTATGGAATTCTAGCTTGCACCTAAAAGAATACGCGAATTTTTCAGGTCTCGACTTACTAATCGTAAAATGTATATCTAAAATCACAGTGAACAATTTTTTGATGAACAAGTATACACGTATAAACACACTATATAAATTATATAGGATATTTACAGAATGAGTGTGAATTCGACCGACCAACTCCAGCAGGATATTCCACAAGCTCCAACAGGCAATTTCTTAGGGCATTATGCTAAGAAAATTTAATTATCACTTTCCAATAACATGCTTGGAGGAACTATACGGTGCGAAGTTAATTATAAAATTATTTATTTTAAAATTAAGGAAAGTTTTTCAGAAAATCGTTGCAATAATAATTAGTTCTGTATATGATGGAGGTATTAGTTTTAAAAATCCGTGCTTATAAAGAGGACAATTTCAGTTTTCTTAATGAAAGGAAATTATGTTACCAACAAATTCTGCAAAAAAAATATTTTAATGACCTAGGGCACAGCATGTCTAACTAAACAAAATTTGTTGTCAGAATATTCTCAAGTGAACAGTATTCAATAAATCCTTACGTGACATTGAAAATTAATCAAAGAGACGAGCGGCCTGATAGGTAGGCAAAGAGCAACACATATGTCAGTAAATTTGAAGGTATTTTAATACGAGTTCGGTGACGTTTATTTTCCCTAAAAATTTCCTTAAGAAAAAGCAATTTTTATGTTATTGTATTACATTTTTGTAAGAAATTACCTGACAGATATCGCCTGTCGTATTCATACTAACCAAGTAAATAATGTTTTCTTTAAAATTGTACATCATTCCACTGATCTGGACCAGGTTTAGCACGGTGCTTCTTCAGTACCTAACCTAAAATAATGTCTGCTCCGAAAATTTATCTGCCTCCCCGATATGCTCTATCTCCCCAAAACGTAGCCATCTGTCTCACATTTACCATATATGTAAGTTGGGGACGCTAGACTTAAGAGTAACGTGATATACATTTAATTAATTTAATATTTGACATTCGTTATGAAAATGTGTGTACCTCACGGCTTGTGGTAATTTTTAAAATAAATGATTAGCTCCAGAAGCAGTATGTAAACCACTGGAAATAACTAAACATCTTTGCAGTCTGTCTGTAGTAACCTCAGTGTCAACGACTAAAGATCAAATAAAAAAATTAGACCCTAGAAACATCGGTAAGTTCAGGTAGTTGAAAAGTAATTACAAGTCAAATTCCCTACTTCAAACCACCAAAAATATGTGAGAGTCACATAGTTCTTTGCTTATTTTCGCTTCCTACGGACATCGGAATATATCGGGCATATAAATGTAGCTATCTGCGTGGGAGGTTACTAAATGGTGCTCAACTCAGCAGTGATGGATATGCCAGTATTTCAGGTGTTTTTACGTAGTGTTTCTTCCTATTATTGTATACAGCAGTAGATAAGTGTCTATGTGTTCCAAGAGAAGCTCTGCTTAGCAATCACTATACACAGCTTTAAGTAGTGTGTGAAATTATTACACTGCTCCGTGGGACAGAAACCAAATCTAGTCGGGGAAAAAATCTAAGTAATAAAGGCCATAATTTATAAGTGCAATTTGTTTAGCACAAGTGAAAGATTACCAATCTTAATATGGTATGACTGTCTCTGTAACATAGCAAGACACAAGCAGCTGAACACGTAATGGTATTGTCAGGTTGACAATAGCAGTGAGTGTTGGACGAGTATTGCGCAAGGTATTTCTGTCTACTTCAGAGAAGAAGCATATTTTACGATCAATGTCTGTTGTGACTGGTAGTGACAGGTACTATCTCCAGCCAATAGCGGGCCAGAGGTGAGGATTAGTTCTCAAGTCACGAGACGTGAGTAACAGCAAAACACTCTACTGGCTGATTCCTGCATGCTTGTTGATACCATGTATTTGAAAGATTCTTGAAACGGAGGTAAATTATTTAGTGAAGTATCGTGGATATATCACTGCTGCAGTCGCGAGTAGCTCCTTGGAGAAAATTCATTAACTGTCTTCGTCTTAGTTGTTGTCCGTGCTGTCTTAATTTTGGTGTCCTGAGTTACCTTAGTTATATTTTTCGTTTGCTTGTAATTTCTGTGATTTGACACAATTCATATTCAGATTTTATGTTTGTGTTTACCACATCCAATTAGGTTCTCCTTTTTCGTTATTGTGATTCACTCTTAATTTTGCTGAGACTACATAGCAATGTAGTGGCGTCTGTCCACAATATTTCAACGAATCATGTTGATGCCGCTGTAAGTGAGGGAGGGGGGATGGCTTTGGACACGTGGGTTGACTTGAGGACTCTGTTATACTCAGCTGTAAGTAAATATTAATTTAATGACATGTAGCTATGTATTATTCGAAATTAATAGCAAGTAAATTTCTTTATTCAGAACTAACATTTTTAACGTACTGTACTAATGTGAACACACGCAATTGCAATATTATGTCGTCCCAGAAATCTTAGAATGAGACTAAGAAAAAAAAAAAACGAAAAAATGAGAAAACAAGCCTAGTCTGGCTGCAGTCAACGCACCCATATAAAAAAAACAGAACATGAAAAATCCCATAAGGACTTAGACAACAACAAATAAAGGAAAATAAAATAAATATCCAAAAATAAAAGTCGAAATAAATAAACAGCAATAATCTGTAAAACTCAGGATAACACAATTATTTTTTCTTAAACCCATATTTCTGGGACGACTTATACCGCAGTGACGTATGTCCACAATAGTAGAGTATGTTATTCTGTCCCATTGCAAGAAACATCCAAAGACTACCAGATATACAAAAATTAATTTTTTGTTATGTCCCATTTTCACCCCGCTTACAACATGTGTTCCGAGTGTATAGTCTGATGTAGTACCGCTTTGTAAGGCGACCACGACTCGCCACTGAGCAGGAGTGTAACATGAGGCTTTGTTGTGTTGGCAGACGTGGCTGTGGGGGCGTCGCAGAGCGGACACGTCGTGCTACTAAAGGCGAGACCCGTCGTACACCTGCATGCCTCTCTGAACGCCAGCACTGCAGAGGTCGACAACCGCACTACAACCTTCAACCTTACGTACACCCTCACCTTCAACACCAGCTACGACCAGTCGCCACTAGGTAAGGCACCATCTACTCTTTTCTTGCCTTATCCATTCCAAGCTGGATCAACGTTCAACAAGACGTGAGTGCGATCATTGTCCGGCCACTTTGATTTTGATTTCTCGTGGTTTTCCTAAGTCATTCTAGACTAAAGCTGGCAACATCCACAGTGTCACACCACTCGCCTTCCACCAAGAAGATTCAGGTTTCATTCTCGATTTCCTCATGTTGGAAACGTGGCGGACGTTACTGTCAGAATGCTGACATTTCCAAAGTACTCCTGTTTCCTCCGCCCTCTTATTCCACTGTAGATCTAACTCACCGAACTTAGACAAAGCTGAAAATGGACTACAATTTTGTGGCCAAATGTTGGTGAAACTGGTGAGTTGGTAGTAAGTGGCATGTATTTATTTTAGGAGAGGTTTTAGTTAATTTCATAAGAAATTATTTTTGTGCTAACGTGT
>PNEQ01022636.1:17970-32469 GCA_003012365.1 Medauroidea extradentata
TATATATATATATATATATATATATATATATATATATATATATATATATATATATTTAGTATTTGTCGCGTGGCAGCCAAAGTAGTGTACGCAGTAACGAGAATTTTTAGAATATCATCGCTCACTTCGCGTCGCGTCCGTTGCACTATTGTGATTCCAACATAATAATACTGCTGGTTAGGAAGCTCGATGTTATTAGTTTGACAAGGAAGTGTTTTCGCCACTAGTTGGCGTTGTTATCAGCGAGGGGGCTATTTCAAGCTTCTGTTTACGGAGGAAGTCTCGCATATCGGTAACGTTCGCTTGCCCACCCATAAGCGGCGGTATGAAATACACTCCTTACCAACATCAGTCCTACTAGAAAAATTATCCCTTGCCAAACTTATTCATAAGGAATTCGATTGTCTTCCTAACCTGTAGTATTAAGGGGTATGGAAAGGTACGATGTCCAACGGACGACTGGAATACTCCATCGTCAATAAAATTTTAATTACTCATCAAAATTCGAAGAGAATTTTTCACCGAGTATATATTTTATCAGCGAACGTTTATTTATAAAACATGGGACCGAACCCGCTGGTGATCGAGCCCAGAATTCCAAGGTGAGAGACAAGTGTTTTAACCGCTTGACCACAGCGACCTCACTTGATGTAGACAGGGATGCGATTGTAAATACAACGAAACAATACCACACAGAAATTACGTTTTCTAAAAATAACGGTTAATCACCCCTGATAAATACTTTTTTTAAATCATTTGTTCAGTGATTGACATCCTTTATTCAGAGCCGATTATTTAGTGCATGACTTTAGAAACACGCTGTTATTCTGGGTGTTATCCAGAAAATAAAGACTTTTAATATAATTTTTTTTTTCATATACTTTCTAAGTTAGTAGGTTGATCACCTACTGATTTTATTCCAAAAAACTATTTAATACATTTTTCAAAATTGTTTGATTCTTCTGATTGCAGAAATAAATTTCCAGCAATTATCTAGAATGTGAATATACATTTTTTCCCTCGAGTTAATCGAAAACTATTGCCTATTATATCCTAGTGAGTTGTCACAGTATAACGAGCTATTGCACATACGTCAAATAACATTCACCAAACGTGAAAATGTTGCCTGTAAATTGTTGGAACATTATACAAAGTGTCTTATAAATGTTAGAAAGATAATTCAAAGAGTCCTATCAGCCTTCAAAGTGACAGCAGATTTAATGTGGCATAAGCAAAGAGAGTGACTTCCATATCAAGTGCAACGTCTCCCAGAGATACTGCCCAGCTTTACATAATTCTGAAATTTCAACAGGAGATAAGTTCCAGCACGTTTGGAACTGAGCAGCGCCAAGAGGTCAGAAGCTTAGTTCCATAAATAGCTGTTTATTGCCAAACAGTTTGGCAGAAGGTTTTGACGCGAAGCCAATATTCTGCAGTTAAACGCGAACCGATAAACTGTTTATATTAAAACTCAATGCATATATATAGATACAGTCTCACCTGTCAACATACGAATGAGTTACTCACTCTAAACCATCTTCACGAAGCTGTGGCCTATCCAAGATTTTCACAAGGGTGAACCTACATAACCTGTAATTTTTATCACTGTTTTTATTTTTATTTTTTTTCTTGCAATTGGGTCTCAGCTGTTAGTAGTAATAACGGAACACTATATAATTTATAGCATAATGAAGCCTAATAATTTTTAATTATTAGTTTGTGTGTTATGTGTAAATAAAAATGTTAATTACTTGATATTTAGAGGCGTACTATCTTCTATAATTAAGGATGCACAAATTACAAGTAGTGTGACTTTTTTTTTAAATAATTACCTATCGACTGTTCACGACAAAGTGAGCACTGTTTGAAGTTTTCTTTCAGTAATTTTACAATTAATATTTACTGTTTGTAATATGAAAACTTCCAGAGCACTAAAAACCAGTGTAGACGTTTCATCACTCCCAAAACTTAACATAACTACGCTAAGGAAGGCGCTCTGTGTACCAGTGCCCATCCTATAAAAATTGTTATCTGATTTCAGTAATACTGTTGCAATAAATTTTAATAGTTGCATAAACAGAAATAAGTATCCAATAATACTTAAAAATTACTTTCGTCGTTTAATGCTTTTTTCAAATAGTTTTCGTACTGTCTTCAATGAGCTTGTATTTCACAAAAATTAGACCATATGAAAAGTTTTAATGAGCTGTTTGTAGTTCAAACATTTTCCAGAGCAGTAGGATTACATGGTCTCCGCGTAACCATTAGATTAGGTTCTCCTTTTAGGTCAGTTACAGAAACTAAGTTTTGATTGTTCAGCGTATCACGGCGTAGAATGTGTTGTGTTGGCAGACGTGAAGGTAGTACTACAGGCCGACACACTGCAGTGCAGGAATGACAGCGCTGTTAGTTGCAAGGACAAGCCAGACGGCGTCCTATACAGCGAGAACAAGACAGTATCCAAGAATGGCACCACCACTGAGACTATCCCCGTGACTCTCAAGGTTCGTATTGTGTGACGTCATTGTGCTGTACAGTTCTATGGTTAAGGAGGCCGCCTACCACGCATTTCAAATTAGAAAAGTAAACATACTTCGGACATCAAAAACCTTGTTTTAAAGCCCTCCAACACAACTAGAAACGACCATTTCAGACTGTCGTACTTATGTACTAACTGGAAGTATGTGAAACTCAGGTAAAATCGTACGATGGACATTGCTACAGACTTTCTGCCAGTTACAATAAATAATCATACTATAGCTGAAAGTTCCATAATAAAAGTGGATCGGCAAGAATCTTGCATGCTGATTTAGTGCTTGGCTCGTTGTGGCGATGTGGCATTCTATGTGCGCTTCAAGGTTGCTTTTATAGCTCCGTCGCTTTTGAACTTCTAACGTGAAAAACCGCTCAAGTTAGGCGGCGCACTTAAGAGGCCGTATCAGTGTTTTAGGCGCATGTATGCAAATTGGAATTAACTCGATATAAATCAAGACTAATTTTACGTTCTCTATAGCAATAAGATTATTACACATATCAACATTATCTTCGCGCTGTATCAAAGACACAAGCTGCGTTCCCCAAAATGAAACATAACAAACGCTTATATTAGCAACGTGATACTAAAAAAAGTTTCGTAAAATTTGTAGCAACCATTCTTTGTACTAGATTTCGGCAAACACAGGTGAAGGTAATGTTGATATGGTAATACTCTTATTGCTATAGAGAACGTATAATTAGCTTGATTTATATGGGGATTAATGCGGGTTGCATACATGCACCTGAAACACCTGGCAAGGCCTCTTGAGATGGCTCTCTGCCCAAGGCGCCAAGCGGTATGTAGAGCTTCGGCCGTTACCAGATTACTTGAAAATCGCTCTACGCACATGGGTGATGTCTGCTTAGGAATATTATTTAAAGAACGTTACACGAGTGTTTACCCATTTCAGGTTCACCACTACTCATTAGAGAATGTTTTCTAACGGCCGAAAATGACAAAAGTGGGAGTTTTGCTGTATTTTTAAGGTATGTAAATATTGACTCAGAATGTTAAAAAAGGTATGGGTGTGTACAATACAACTTTATCTTAAACATTAAGTCAAAATTTATAGTCACCACTGAAAGTCGTGTCGTTGGCGAAAAAACTGCACGCCAGTTCAATGACTTGCGCTTATAGGCTAGTGTGGGATGTGATGCGCGTCCTTTTTCGTCCTGAACGCTTCCGTACTTCTAGGCCTCGAACCAGCAAAATTCCTCCACTCAGGTGACCATCTTAAACTGCCATCTCAGGCTACTGTATAACTTGGGTGAGTTAGAATTTGAAAAAAAAAAAAAAAAAAAAAAAAAAAAAAAAAAAAAAAAAAAAAAAAAAAAAAAAAAAAAAAAAAAAAAAAAAAAAAAAAAAAAAAAAAAAACAGGAGACATTTCAATTCGAAAGAAAACAAGTGACATTTTCTTTACGGGAATCAGTGAATCTTAAACATTTTATCAGTTATCTAATTTAAGACAGTCATCTATCTGTCGTTTCCACTCATGTCTGAGGGAAGAAAACTATAGAACGATAAGGGTGACACTTGCACACACAGCAAATGACGCATCGCCGCTGTGGTCACTCTACTACTAAACCGGAATGCAGATATCTCGTCGGCGCCTCAGCTGGATGGAAATGTAAGAGATTACCATATTGTTTAATAAGACACGACTACGCTGAGAAACCTAGTGCATGCCTCTACTGAGGATTCTTTTGTTGCTAGACGTTAAATTCTGAAATACGCGTATTTGGAAAAGCCTTTTCACGAAATTGCAAGACTGACGCAGTATTTATCGTACATGTTGCTATTATGAATGCGCCAATTCGTCATTTTCTGGATCTTTTCTTCTATTAGTATGTAAACACTTTTTTCTACGTCGTTTCCATTCAATTTTCTGAAAGTTGAAGACCCCAGGGGGAACACCTGCGACTATTAGGCAAGGGTAAGCCTGCATTGATGGGAGTGAAGGACTAAACACAACACCCAGTTCTGAACTCTGAGGGAGTAACAGTAATGTTGCAACTCCTCGTCCGGTAATCAAATCCTTCAGCTAGTAGCTCTGGCTTCTGAGCCAACATATTTGTAAAATGTTAAATAGTCTCGTAAAAAAGAGCTTTCTTCAAGGACGCTGAATATCTGTCCAAGTGCCAGCTTGGCGACAGCTCTAAGATTGCGTGGTAGGACTGCATGAAACAATGAAGAAGCGTGGGTGTATTCCAAGGGAAGCGGTAGTAGATTATACCTTTCTGTTCGTAGAGGTAGGGTAGCCTCGCCCTCAAAAAAGCTGTTCCCTGCAGCTAACCTGCGAGTGTTTCCGTTGCTAGGTGAGCGGGTTCTCACTACATGCAATTAGAAGGAGTGTTTATCTCCTTCTGTCAGCAGTATTCAATTACCCTGTCAGCTTATCGCTTGGCTGAACAGCTAGGATATGACCTGGCCGCCTGGTATTGACTGAGAGGAGTGACGACCCTCCCGGCATATAGATCTGTAAGGTGTCTCCTGGTAAGTCTTCGGGATCTGTACAGGAGGGCGATCCTGCCTACACCGGCGGAAGCGATGCCAAACATGTGTACATTTTCCTTGGCTCTGAAGGGCACGATGGTGCTGGGGCCGAGGTGCTTGGCACCCGGACGGCCGGATATTAAGTTAGTTGAAGGGGCAGTATACCGACTAGGGAATTCAGCGTGCTTGGTAACGGTGGGTGGGCCTCCCCACCTAGTAACAGCGTCCCTCAGACTGGTGGAAAACTCCAGTGGATGCTGGGTGCAGACGATGCGAGACGTCAACTGTGCCCTGTCTAGCCTTCCCTCAACCCATACCGTCGTCGCAACCTGCAATGGGGTGTGATGTGAATATATACCAAGTCTATCTCCACCACCTCGTGGTCAGGGCTGGTAACATTAGTGCTTGCACTATGGCTAACAGAGTGAGGATGAAGACCAGGCAAGTGGTGGACCCCCTTGTACACGAGGGAAAGATCACGGCGGAGCTCCTTAGATCAGTTTCCAGAAGCTGGTATGGAATTTCCACCCTGCTGTACAACCTATGAACAGACTGAATGTCCCCCATTGACGACACAGTAGTGTCCTGTGTCTCGGATCTCGAGTAATGTTGATCTGGTGATGGGGTTTTGAAGTTCTGGAAGGTAGACACCTACTCGGGTGAAAACTAAAATGAACGGTGTTTCGCATATACTCAGGGGATCGGTATGTAGCCACAGCTGTGTGCAGAGCCAATCACAGTTCGGACTCTGAGTGGTAGTAGTTTACGAACTTCTGCTTAGGAGTAGACATACAGGGTGAGTCCTTGGGTCACTGGACTGGTCCGCTTTAATAGGACTCGTACACGAAGTGGTTTCGTAGAAGTTGGGTAGCCTCGTCCTCAGCAAGGTGGTTCCCTGCAATAAATCTGTGGGTGTTTCCATTGCTAAGTGAGTGGGTTCTCACTACCTGCCACAGCTTTATGCTTGGCTGAATGGCTATGATGTGCCCTGGCCGTCTGGGACTGATTGGGAACAGGTACAGGAGGATGGTTCTGCCATACACCAGCGGTAGCAATGTCGGATACGTATACATTTTCCGGGGTGGGTTCCTCGGCCTCTGGTGCTAGCCTCATGCTCCCGTGACCCCTCAGCACTAATAACCTCTCACATCCGAGTCAACCTGCACCCTCCTCGTGGCGCCACTTGATCTTAGAACTGAGGCAGGCTCTGGCATGCTGTCCTTATGCATCCTGGCTCCTCCTAGCCACGAAAGGAGTATCTGCCTTAATGGATTCTCCGATAGATGGTACCAAGGAGAAACCACTAGGTGGGGCGTTAGACAACCTAGCGCTCAGGCCATTGAAGCCCAAAAACCCGAGTCTCAAATTGAAGAGACTTGGGTAACGGAAATGGAAGAACCTGACGACGGTCAGGGGAAAATGGACGCTCGACCGGCCCATAAGACTGCAAGGGTGGTCCTCCAACCCCCCTCCCTTCTCTGGTGAGTGTTCTAGTACTCTGGCGATCAGGCTGGAAAAGTCATACGTGTCATGAAAATTAAGGAATACTTCAGGCGACCAGATAGACCCATAATGAGGTTCTCTCCCGTGTCTGGTCTAGATTGGACTCGTAGTGGTGGTGGTTGTTCATATGCTGGGCAGGCCTGGAGAGGACCCCCATCCTCAGTGACAGGTAGAAGTGTTAGCTACTAAAGTTCCTGGGAGCAAGCCCAGTGAGTCCGTTAGGGATTAGATAAACCCCGACTCAAATCAAGAGGCGGCTGAGCTGAGGATCTCAGTCAGGTGGCAAATGGTGGGCGAGATCCTGGGATGGATGGGTTCCCCTGGGCTCTCTCTCTCTCTAGCCCATGCTACTTCTTTGGGATGTGGTCGGAGGCGCAGTCCAATGTTCCACCAAGCGGTTGGGCATTTCCAACTGTCTGTTAGCGGAAGTTCATTGCGTGGTACAGTATGATCTCTCCCCACGCCCATAGGGGCCGGACGCCGGATTGGTCTTATGGCTAAGAGATACCGTTAACAAAGCGTATGTATGAATGTATGTACACTTTGAACATGTGGCACCTGTGTTCCAAGGACCTAGTGTAGTACTATATATTTGTTTCCTCGCCTCTTGCATGCTACTGGCTGTGATGTGTACCTGCCCCTAAGAGTCTAAAGGTTCCATAGACAACTCTGTGTTGTGAATTGTCATTGCTAAGCAATGTTTGCCCTACAACTCTTCACGCTTCGACACTTGTATAAAATATCGCCAAAAAGTTTGTTTGCATGTATAGTTATTTGTGAAGAGGAGCAGTAAAAACACACAAAAAATATTCTTTGTCAAAGTTGTGTACAAAATTCTTCTTTCGGAGCTAAGCTTACCTTTGGAAAATTATCTTGGTTATAAGGCCCGTCCACGCTTCTCATTCCACCATCATCATAGTTCCTTTTGCATATTGGTTTCTCATTTCATAATGTGGGCGGGCTTAGCTGCAGAGGTGTTGTAAATTAGTTGAGGAACTTTGGTCATGTCAGCTAGGCCCACACAAATTTCCCTCATTTGGCGAAATATCCACTACAAACTGAGGCAAGTGTTAATGAGAAAAGTGTTTACTAAACGTCCTGTTGTCCTCATATTTAGTTTCTTGTTGTCCGCTGTGTTGAGCGGTACGCTATCGTACGAGCCAAGCATGAAAATACTGCGTTACGAATGCTTCCTCAGAAATGTATCGATCTATCAAAAGTAATTTCGTTTCGTATACAGTAAAGTCAATTGTTTTAAACTGTGATCTTATGTGAAAACTACAGATTTGCTATGATCAGTTGCTGTTTATTTGCTCAACATTCAGTAGGTGGGTCTCGTTCGACTGAATGCAGTGTTCCACCACATAGTGTTTTCTAGGTACTTGTTTTCGATGCCTCCGCTTTAGGCGGGAGAACAAATATGAGACGCCTTGCATTTATAACACATAATTAAAGAGGAAACTCGTAGTCATAAAGCGTTTATACGTATTTCCTATGACTATCGACGTCCCTCCGGAACGTATCATATTCTAGAAACGACAAGGGAGTATACATTAAGAGTGGTGCTTTACAAACGTTGTATTTTGAAAGATAGGACAGCTTCAACTGTTACAATAATCTAGAAATGTTTTATCAATAGTTTTAAAAAACATACAATTCTTTAAAGGTTGCATTTCTTTTGGCTATGGTGAAGCTTTTGTTAGTATCAGTGCGTGCTTTTATCACAGGGATCAATTCACCTATGAGCTACATTTACTTTTCTGTCCAGATACGTGTCATTGATCCTTAAAATATTCTTTAAGATGTTCTATTAAAATGTCAGTATGCTTCTCTCCTTTGCTTAAATTTGATCTTTCACAATGTGGCATCATTGCCTGAGTGCCTACAAACAGGGCGCATTGAAATTCACGTACAGTGTATAGGAATGTTAGAGTTAATACTTTCATAAACACTTAAATCCGATTTAGAGTAAATGTAACTTTACCATAGTTTTCTGCACAACGAATCTACTTTTACACTTACTTATTTCAGAGAGGAGTGCAGTTATCCCCCAAACCCATAGAAGTAAAGCTGAGCTACAACATCGTTGATTCTTCTAAGAAAGGTATAACATAAATACAATAATTATATTAAATTCATTATCATTCCCTTTCATGAGCTGCATACATGATTCACGGATTTTTATTATACCAAAATATCAAAATTTTGAATTATTCTGAAAACGAATTCCGACATTGATTTTTTGATATAATCCTTAAGAATATGTATTATTTAATTTTTAAACAATCAACTAAGTGGTGAATTAAAGTGTTAAAAGAATCTTAAGTGCTGTGCAGTGAAAAAGACTGAACGGCTCTTAACAGCGAAGTCTTGAGAATCAATGAAGGTGAACGTGGTGGACATAAGAGTAGCACTGGAATGAAGGTATGGAGAAAGCGAGAGATCTCCGAGAAAAGTCGCAGACCAATCAGACCATCCACCACGATTCCCACATCCGCCACGATTCCCACGTTCGGAAATCCGTGTCTATCCCACTGAGATTCTGCCCCGCGGATCGTTTTGGTGGGAAGAAAGCGTCCTAATTGCTGCGCCAACCGCAACACCTTGTTGTCTTTCAAATATACTCTAATGGTTTTTTATTGTGTTTCACATTGTTTCAACAATTCTGTTATGAAGTGAAATATCAATGTATCTATTCGATAAAAATTAAATCGCAAATTGAAAATGTATTGGCTTTACTCGTGTAATTAAAGCAACGTGCTACGATGGTTCATTCAATAAACTGTACTAGTGGGTATGATAGTGGATTTCTCTATAATAAGGGAATGTGCAATCTAAGGTAACTGATACGGAAGAGTGATCTCTCGAACCTTCCTCCAGTAGGTACCAATGGCTTCTTTAAATTAATCTATGGTCGAAGCAGGGATTGAACGACTTGCAAGTTGACTGAACAGATTCGATGAGAATGGTTTAGCACTCGCGAGGAAGGCATGAGGTAAAGAGATGTTCAGAACGCTAGAGCAAGGGAAATTGGAGCAGCCCGATAAAATTAGCCAACCAACGGTGATGTTCGTCAAGTTTCACATAAACAACATCACACCATTTGAAGTAAGTATGGAATTGGACCCGGATCACTGTTATGGGTGACAAGAGGGCTCACAACTAAGACACTGTGGTCTCATAAGTTTCTGCCTGTTTACGGACATTGTAAGGCGATAGAGGTCTCAGAACGAGCTAGAAATTAAGGCGGTATCCGAATGGTGTGCTTGTACTTATACTCACTAGCCCCTGGTACATACTTGCTCAGACAAGTAGAACATGACCCGTTTTTTATACGCAAGGCTTTAGCTGCAATATCAGTAACCAACAGACAATAAAGAAAATTCTAAATGGGAAATCGGTCTAGTTAAGATATTTTAAAAAGTTACAGGAAGGTAATAAAAATAAAAAAATTATAAGTTTTATGTTTTTCCAACGTTTTAACGATGAAAACAAAAAGGACTAAAAAAAGCAATCAGTTTGACAGACTTTAAATAATTAGGTTTGTAACATTATTGCATTTTCAGTAAATATTTACAGAGCAAAATGAGAACTAGATGGCGTACGGTTATTTATATACTGTTGAAAGACATTTCTAAATTACTTACTACTTTTTAATCTGGAGGATTATATAACCTTCACAGAACATCAAAATCAGCTCAAGCCAAAGTTGTATCTGAAGTTAGTATACTGAATCCCCCAATAAGTAAGTGATTCCGTGTACTTGCCAACGATAGAAACTTTGTTTACTATTAAGAGAATTCGGATGGTGGTATAGTATACACTTGGTGACGTCACAGGCTGTGCCGAGTACGAATATGCAAAATACTTACAGACAATTCGGATACAGCCTAAACTGACTCTTCCTTACTTGCCACTTGGATTATCGTTCAAGTCACGAGTTTGATGCGAAAAAATGTTTACACGATTTTGTTTCAATGCCTTACGAGCGCATCGGCAGCTGTACATTTGCTCAGTTACATCTCTCATTTGAGTGCACCAATCAGAAAAAAGGCTCTTGTGATACCATACGTCTGTGATTTGCCGGTAGAACTCCGAAACAAGTGACAGTCAAAAATCCAACCACTGACCGTGTTGAAGAGCTGCAGGAGTGCTCATAAGGCATTGAAACCAAATTGTGTAAACATTTTTTCATCACAGATTTGGGGCTCCAGTAATTGTATTTACACTCGATATGATCAAATGACACGCAATCTTCCCGTTAGCAACTTGCCTGAACATGACGAAAATAGGCGACCCTGTATTTTAATATAAGTTAAGAACGGCAAAAGTAAGATGCATGCCTAAAAACAATTATAAAATTACTGTTGATAAAATGTAAGACCTAAAACTTACTTTAAATCGATCATTTCAGACATTTCCTCTAGCTAAGATTACACATTAAAACCAGAACGTAAAACAAACATTCGTTTTTTTAATAAACCTTTTTCCCTGATGGTGTGCACAGTGCGTATAGCTGCCAATCCACGCGTAGCTCCAAGAACCCTCGCCGTTGTACGGGCTTCTCGACGTGCATTTATAATTGCACAGGCACATTTTTTGACTTACCTATAATGCCTATGACTTTATGTGGGAAGAGTGAAAAAATGATTACTGCTTATTACAGGTGTTTCTGAACTGAAACCAGTGGTGGATCCTAAAGATCCAAAAGAAAAACTGCTCAAAATTAATCACACCTTATCGTGTGGAAATCACACCTGCCGGACAGAGCTCAAGCTTCGTGCAGAGTTAGATAACACGTAAGTATTGTTAATATAATCGTAATTATTTTAAGAATTTATGTTTATGTTAATTTGTTATAATTTGCCAATATAGTCCCATAGTAGCTTCTCAAAAAGTGAACGCTGTGAGGGTGCTGACAATGACTTCCAGCTCGAGTGTATTAAATAAGTAGCAGTTTATTATAACCTCTGTTATGTTTGTTCACAAAGGTTACGTATTACTATCGGTACGTGAATTTCGCGGATTCATCTGGCCGGAGCCTATATTTCTCAATCATGTGCACACAGTAACGACCGTCGTTATCCGATGGCTTCTGACAATACAAGCGGGTAGTGGTATCTCAAAGAATTAACTAGTCTTTATTGTTGCATGTTCGCCACGCTAGAAGATACGGCGAGAATAAATTAATCTAACATATTATTAATTGATATATTTAGATGTACAATAAGTTAACGAGTTTGACTTTCAGGGTTGAATTGCACACACGTTGAGGAAAGTAGGCTTAATAGTTAATGCTGGTAACTTCAAGTCACTTTATTTACTATTGGCTTGTAGTAGTAAAAGGCCTGTCTAGAAAGTCGTAGTCCAATCACAGAAATAATACTGGATATATTATCTTGGCGTCGAACCTCACTTATTATATCCGCAGAATTCACGTACCTCTACACATTACCAATACCTCAAACATGAAAATTTTTACGTGGTGTTAAAGCTTCACAAAATTGTCACATAAGTTCGTAATGAAAACAAAACGATTAAAATATTAATTTTGGCGAAAATAGTAACTATACACCTAATGACATGGCAAACTAAAAGGTTTACAACATCTGAATTAGTGCTCGTAGCTTGCGGCATAGCATAAGGTACAAGCAGCCTTCCACAGCAATATCATAATTTGTCTACAATGATTTATAAGTAGTTTAAGAATATATCTCGCAGGATACTATAGTTAAGGCTACGGTTTCCTATTTATGCTATTTTTTGCGTGTTTATTCATTTATTTTATTCCTGAAAGGAAGCAGATACCGTAAAACAGTCACATAGAAATGTTGAAAATTATTGTACTATGAATTTTTTTTAAATATTATTCTATAATTTTGGCTAGTTATGGACTCAATGAAAATATTCTTAAAGTCAATAATTAACCAAAATTATAAAAACTTATGTTTGAAAAAAGTTAGTTACGTAGTAGGACCTACAAACAAATGTTAACATTTCTATTTGCCGGTTTTGCGATATCGACTACCTTTTGGATTTAAAAAATCAAACTTACTTAAATATCGTACATAGAGACCCGTGGCCATACATATAATGAACGTACGAAATGTAAGTAGCGTTTTAAGAACTCTTATATTATTTTTTTTTTTTTTTCGAGAAAACTAGACGCTGCCTACTGCCTACCAACAGTTGACATATGTTGTTTCGAAAACATATTTTTGCATTGCGTTCTCTCGTATCCTGTACCATACAGGTCGGGTACAATTCTGAGTTATCACGGAGATAGCCTGCTAGTGCATCAAACCAACATCCTTACTGAAAACTTATACTGTATATCTAAGTAGAGCGTACAGTTAACCGCCTGATTTTTAATTATGTATTCCACAGAGCAAAATTTCCTTATACCGTCCGTACCCATTTTCATAAACAAATATTTTGCTAGAGATAGGTTACTCGTGAATTGCTTCTTGACGATGAAATTTCGTTTCTTGATTCCGGGGTAAAAGTTCTCTTCCAAAGAAGGCGTTATTAAAGGATTTGTTAACACTGTTGTCAAGGATAAAATTAATTTTTATAAACATCGACTTCCGAATGCCTGTAAATATAATTTAGCTCCTGTATGAACGATGGCAATCGCGTTTCATGCTTCGATCACAAAACATAGGATTCGAGCCTACTAGACATTTTAATGGCAATGCAGTGACCATCTACCATATCCCAAGTTGCTTTGTCCCGAACATGCTGGGTAGAGGAATTACGTTTTGGCCACATGATATTGCATTCGTGAAAATAAGCCAAGTATCTATTACTACTTCTCAACTTCACAGAGTTAACAATGTGTGTACTACACTGAGATACAGAAAGTGTGCAACTAGTACATACACACATACACACGTGTGTGTATATATATATATATATATATATATATATATATATATATATATATATATATATATATATATAACCTATCATTTCTCTTAATGTATTGGTAGAAGCCTAAAGTATCAGTTTTATACTCCACCAATGTGAATAAGCCATCGCGTTAACCTGCGAGGTCGCGGAAGTATCTGTGTCAATGACAAATGAAATACTGAAATAAGTTTCTTGATTCATGATCATTTGCAGTCTGGATATGGTAGACATTGTACATAAAGCAGTAACAAACAAACGACAATTTACCATAAATAAATTATCGTAGTAAAGTAAATAAATAAATAATGGGTACCTTGGAAACTTTCGGATACATCGCAATATTGCACTGTAAAATGAAGCCAACTAGAACTACATTCAATACGGGAATAAATCATGCAACTGATGTTGAAAGTTTCTTAATTTTAATTGAAGTAATTTAATGACTTAAATTACCAAAATAATGTGTTGTTACGTATACTACACCTTTCGTTACAATAAGTGTAATTTGATCAGTTTTAAAGGGTAGCTAAAATGTTCAAGTTTGTTGCCATTTAATTTAAACTTTAAATGCAGCACTGAGAATAAGACAAAACATTTTGCGCCGAAAATTTAGTTGATAAAGAATAAAGTTAATCCTTTAAAACAAAAGTTTCCTTCGATTAGCAGTTTAAGTCGGCAGTTCACGAAACTCTTGAAAATCGACCACTGGGTAGCCAGACTTGACTAGAAGATTAAAATAAATTAAATTCCTTGAATTCTTGGTCGGGTTCCGGGCATGCATTTAAAAAACTTATGCCAGCTTACGGTATTCTTCTGGACTCAGACGGGAGACGTGGATGGTGTCAGACATGGCGCTAGCCCCTTCAGCCCTATGAGACCCGCCAACTTTAATGTAGCAAAGACCTGACTATTTCTTTTTCTAGTTTCAAAACGAAATTTATAAGACACATCGGACAGTTAATACATTGACCAAAAATAATGGTAAAAATTTTTTTTCTATATCAGTATTCCTATAGTGCTACCCACACAATTGTGCATGCTGGGACTAAATACA
>PNEQ01022637.1:0-32360 GCA_003012365.1 Medauroidea extradentata
AATGTTATTGTTTGTGTTATTGTTTATGTTGTCAGCTATGAGTATTACAGAGGGAAGATTGGAGTTGGAGTGTTGGTAGGAGTGTGTGCAAGTTGTATGTTTTGTGGGTAGATGCAGAAAATGGAAAAATTGAGAAAGTTAAGAGATAAAAGTATTTTGCTAGTATGAAATGTTGTTCTTTTTTGTCAAATATTAACAGATATCAATAAATATTTTGAAATGTTGTTTGGAATTGTTTACTTCTGGTGTTAATATGTAGCTTTACATTTTAAGAAAGTTTTGCAATTTAAAGCACAAGTTGTTATATTATTTTCTAAAACATCTCAGAAGAGTTCTTTCTGCTTCAATGAAAATGAAGTAGGCCTAGTTGTATAGAAAATGTACTTGTAGTAGGTTCTGTATACTACATGCAGACAAACTAGGTAAGAAGGGAAACACCATATACGTGAGAAGTGTGCACTTTATTGTATAGCATATGGCACTATACACACTTCAATATTTTACAACTTAGTGCGTCCAGTACGGCGGGTCGTGACAGACTGACTCCTGTGTCCCTTCTCCCCGGCACTCTGGGAGGTCTGGAGTGTTCCCAGGTCCGGACTGGTTGCCGGGGGTCTGAAGCTGCGGGCCGTAGAACTACCTGCTATCTAGCATTCGCAAACACTACTGGATGTTGTCATTATCTGCTGGCATCGCCGGATGCTGGTCGTGCTGTACTGCACACCTGCAACTGGTGGCTATGTGCCGCCACACTACTCTTATGAATATAAAAAAATATATATACACCAACACCTCATTACTTTACCAATGGCACAAGGACGCCACTCCTCCCCATTACTGAATGACAGGTGTAGGCCTACATACAGACACACACACAGCTGAGATGCAACCAATATCATTCAAAAGTCAATACTTCATTGTGTTTAATGACATTTACAATATCTCTAAATTATCCTCAAGAAAATAAATTTCTATACACCTTAGTTATTTATATGATTGAAATTACAGATCATTTTTTAAGAGTGCGTGGCAGATAAATGAACGCTGAAAACATCAATTGATTTCTACACTTATTTCGAAGCCAATATGGATAAAATAGTCAATGACAATCCTAGATAATGGTATTTGCCAACGTTATGAGTAAATATTTATCCAGGATTACTAATTCGTTACGCGTGATCTCTTGTGCCGCAGTTAAATGCACGAGGTTTCGGCATCAGAGTTTGTGCCTTAGTAATTTGTAACACCGGTAACAATTTTGGCTAAAACGTTGGCTAAAACTATTGTCTAGGGTTGCTATCATTTAATTTTCACAAATTGGCTTCAAGAAACCTGCAGTTATAGATTAATGCTTTTAGCGTTGAATCATGTACCACGCCCTCTTAAGTTTGGTCATAAGTGAGCACACAACTTATATGTAGGGAGGTTTACACAGCTCTAATAGTTAACGTCTTGATAACTTTCGAGGTGTGGTGAAAAGCGGATAAGCAGTAGTGTATAGAATTCAAGGCTGTGGAGTGTGGGATATTTCAGAGAAAAACCACAAATAAACTGCATCGTCTAGGAACGATGTCCACATGGTAAATTCCAGGTGTGATCTTGCTGGGTACAGTGGGAGATGAGTACATGTAAAAAAATCTTCATAATTCCTACATAGTTCATTCCTGAATGTTAACCTTTTCAGTTCATAATTTTCTTCCCATATACTTAAGTTACAAGCTATTGGGAATTAGCCAAACATGAGAAAGGGGGGGGGGGTTGAATTTGTAATCAAGGGCTACATTACGACATGACACTGTTGTTTAACGCTTTTCATGTCACTCTAAAGAATAACCCCAAAAGAAAATCTGTTGGAAAGAAAACTGTTACTGTACCATTTCCAAAGAGCTCTAGCAAAAAATTTTCATGCCCTGATTAAATCTATTGGGATGTAATTAGTACAGTTATTAAGAAACTGCTGGATGAGGATGCTGTCACAGCTTTATTAATTTCTATTTTATATGAACGGAGAAGTCAAATTTATGCCATATTTGACAAATTTCAGCGACATCTCTCTCCCAGGCGGTAAAAGGAGAAGCACATATTGTTTCAAGCCATGAGTGTATAACAGTGTGGTACTGTTCTCTTTTGGACTTTTGGGATACCAGTGTTAATGTTTAAACCATATTTTTAATGGCTGTGAACAGTGTTTCCATAGTATTTTGTATATTGAATTCAAAATATTGCTGAGAGGCTTTTAAGTTAAAAGTGAAGATATTGACTTAATTTTCTGAACTGCCTTTTTTCTCGTATTAGTGTAAAAAATGACATGCACCCTAGCAGAAACCATATTAAGGAACATAGCCTTGCACCATAAAATCCACTCCTTCAGTGAGAAGATTTCTCCTGAGTTTGCTGCAGAGGGGAAGGAGACTTGTGCTAATCCTCACCAAGTCAACCCAGTACTGGTTGATTCCAGAGTAGGACTATCATACAGTGGCTAATTTGCTACAAGGTTTGGGACATGCCAAGAAGAGGCACATAAGTGCAGAATAAGTAGCGACAATTTTTTTAATCTGTGTGGCAACTTAACCTTCCCCCTCCATCTTTTAATTTACCCTACTCGCTGTTTTTATTCTTCTCAACATACAGAAAAATATTTCTTGTAACCTCCTCCCGAAATTTCTAAGAAGCAGTTAAAGTTGGTTCACATAATTCATATCAAAGGTCAAGGAAACTATTTATTCCGTACGAATTTATTAGACATTAAAATTTTTATAACAACATGATTCAATAATTATTTGGAACTCAGTTTTTTTATTTCACAAAAAAATTATAGAGTATGTAAAGTATTCAATAGTAGTGTTATATGTAACACATTTAAAACTTTACTTCAGTATTTATGTTACGGTGCGATTAATTTAACTTCATTATAATATTTGCAATGAATTCTATGAGTTTGAAACATGGCAGAAAGATTTTGAAGAACAAATTACTTTGTTAGTCTAGCGGCCTATTTCCCACCATTCTTAAAAATACAGTCCAGTTTGCCTACAAAAAATTATGGTTAATTTTACAGAAAATAGTATGATATTAACGGTAAATTGTTTTAAAACTTTTATTAATTTTGCTTTAACTGTTATCATAGTAATTGGTGCAAGGCATCCACATTCTTCAAAGAATACCGGTTACATAAAATCTTTTAGTTTAATCAATATTTACAATTTCTACATGAGTTTTTTCCATGAAATAAGCAGTGTTTTCCTCTGCCACAAGTAACTTTTGCACAAACACACGTAGCTGGGTCTCAAGCTGTGCAATTTATCAAAATTAAAAGTAATTTCCTGCAGAAATTGGTACATACGATAACCTTCAAAACTGTCAAAAAATGGAATTCTTTCGTGAGACAGACTATGCTTTGGCAAACCTGTACGCTATCCCCTAGTTGCTCCTAGCAGAGTTCTAGGTGTCTACTAGCTGCCCCTTTCTTGCCATCCTTAAGGAAAGGTCCTGTGCTGTATTTAGTAAACTGGCTTTTAGTGTGCACAATGGAGAGATTTCTGTTGATAATGTTCAACAGTGTAAACCTCAGACAAACTTACTCCAACTACTACACAGTGTTACTTGTCACAGAGCTGGAAAGATGAGGACGGAGAAGATCACAGACGTCCGAGCCGTTACTGCCTACCAAGGACTGCTGTTCTCCCCTTCCATGTACTCCAGCAAGAGGGCACAGGCACAGCTCAACCACTGGACATCACAGCAGCTGGCAGATGTACCCACATCATGTCTCTTCACTCCATCACCAAGCTGTGCTACACCCTATCTCCACTGCCTGGCACCCAGGTATCATCTACCCTACCATATATACCACCCACACTCTGTGCCATCATCCACCCATCCTGTTTAATGAATTTATAGGTCATTCAGGATAAAGTGAGCACTAACAATTTTACGTTTGAAAAATATCACTAGCTGTTGCTACAACTTTTAACTCTAGTTGCTTTACTGCGTGTATGGTGGGCAGTAAAATTATGCAACATAGTTCAGTGTATTTTGTTATTTAAATACAACAATATTGAAATAACAGCAACAAAAATTGACATCATTTTATTTTATAAAACTTTTTTTAAATAAACTGTATGGATTTATACTGAATGTACAATTTATCTTAGACGTGCCACCATCAAGTGACTTGTCCAGAGAGATTAGAAATTTTCCATTGTTAGCTGTTACAAGCGGAAATATACGAATTGGCTGAAAATGGAACGAGAGCAGGGCTTTTGTGAGTGCTCTCTTTATCCCGAACATCCTATAGTAATGTAATGATTATAGACAGATGATATAAGGCTGTACTGAGGTATAGAGTATAGTGGGAGGGATTTTAGAAATGGTTGGGCTGCAGTGTGGTAAACATTGTAAACATTGATCTTATATTTTTTGTGTTTCTTAACCATGAAATTAAATAAACATTTTTTTTACTTATGTGCAAGTCTACAAGTGCACAAAATTTATTGCTGCCATCACCAACTAACAAATCAGCATGTTTGTAAACAAGCTTTGTTTCCCACAGTAGGTATCTCGCCCTGTGGTGTGACGTCAGAGGGCGTGTACCTCAAGTCGTCCATTAAATAAGATGGCAGTCCAATATGCTAATTCGAATTACCAACTAGAGAAAAATAGAAAATTTTAAAAAAGTATAAAAAAATTAGGAAAAAAAGGTGTTTTACTCTGCAGATGAATTTATGATTGCTAAACTTGAAAATAAAGATTTTATAGTAGTGTAAATTTATTTTAAAAATTGGTAATATAATGATAAAGAAATTTTTTGTGAGCAATTAGCTTATGGTATAAATTATATAACAAAACCTATTGCATGTACAATACTAAATGGTTGCAAATAAATTGAAATTTGTTCAGATAATCTTTAAAAAAAATCATGGTTACAGGACGTGCTACAGTAGTTACATATATTAATTGAACAATTCTAGAGCTGGTGAACTGATTAAACAGTTAATAAGGCCAAATTTAAAGGCATAGTTTGTAAAATAAGTGACGTCTTACGAACATCTGCGTTGTCAGCAAAATCAATTTCACTCAAAACTTAAACTGATTTTTGTTAAACTGGCCAAAACTTTTTAACATTTGCTGTTCCTATAATTTTGCCTCTCCCGAAGTGAATTATGTCTAAGATGGCGGTAGATATTTTCCCTGGACCAAATCTTCACTGGGAAGGCCTACCACGTCCATCGTCATCGTACAAAATCAGAAAAAGCAATTGAAAAATATTGCAAAACTATTATAATTTGGATGTGCAGTCCAAGGAGGTGTCGGTGACCTCAGTGCATAGAGAATGCAGTTCCCAGGACATGCATTCTCACAATGCATGGAACCCAATAAAAAATGTGAGGTAGCTTAAATTTGTACATGTGGAGACTATTTATAGCCTACTCTTGTTAATGATTGCCCTCCTACATAACAGAAAAAAATAGTCGGACACCATTGCCAACAAAGACACTGCTCTAATAATGTCAGTTCCATGTTAAGGTGATTGTTTAACAAAACTGGTGAAATATTCATAGTGCCCCAACATTCATATCCAAATTCACGTTAAAAAGAAAGGTATAGACCAAAACAGTAATTGACATTGGTACACACTTATTACTACAAACCCAACATCAGTAACGGGGCTGTAATTGTTCAACTGTTGTTCATTAACACTTTCTTCATACATATCTGCGTGTACTTGAGAAGAGAAAATAATTTGCACTAATTAATTTTTTCACAAAGAATTTGTCCAGTAAAATACTGGAAACAGTAGGGAATTTATTACACATTCAAATAATTTTTTTTCATCTGTATCTTAGCAGCATCGCCCACTCCCTCCATTGTATGGTGATTACTTAGGTTTAAACTTTAACTATGACATGTTGTTTGCACCATCCCTGCAGGAAGCAACTTTTATGGAAGGCTGTCTGATTTTGTTCAAGCTAGGTTATAGTTCACTTCAGCTGTTAGATGTCGGCTGTCTGTGAAATGTTTTGTCTTCCCATATGTGTTCTTGCCATTGCTCCTGTTATCCGTAAGACAATATTAGCTTATTAAGAAAGTTATATATGTCACCATACGTACTGTAACATTTTTAGTTCATTTTGTTAATCTCTTAATACAACTGTTACACAGTTAATCAATGTCCTGGATGTGCGAGATAAAACTGAAAGATAGTTGGGGCATAAATTTTATTCGTGTTTTGTTGGCCATTGCATGGACTGAAAATTCCTAAGAATTGTACATATTCTTTGCCTGCAGCAACATTACTTCAAGCCATGATTTTGTTGCAAAATGATTTCTGAAACACTTTGTTTCAGTATAACCTAACGTGTACATCAGCAACTTTGCTTCATGGTTATTAGCAGCATGTCTCTGGTCAAGTGCGTCTCTCATTTGACTGCACCAATCATAATAAGGTTGTTGTGACTTCATACTGCTGTGATCTGCCAGTAGATACCCAGATAACTGAGAGTTAAAACATCCAATCACTGAACATGAACCAGAACTGCACGTGTACACATAAGGCAGTCAAACCAAATGGGGCAAAAATCTTTTCGCCACAAAATCATGACTACTTATGAGTCAGAAAAATTTTACAGTTTTCCAAGCATTTGGGTTTTTAATGTATGTATGTTAACATACACTTTCAGCATAGCTGTTTGCATGAAACGCATCCTTACTTTTAGTATATTGTTCGTTAGTTGGTATACAGTGAATAATGTGGATACACAGTTCTTATGATATAGCTATGCATATAGCTGCAGTATATGTCTAAATTAAGATGTGTTAATGCACATTTAATTGCAGAATATTCAAGTTTTCTGTTAATGTGGATGTTCATTTATAATGTCACAAATGCTGTGGGATATGGCAAGCAACGCATACTTTGCATCTCTTACAGAATCACAACTTGGAAGATATTTTAAGGTTCATTGGTGTATGCAGCTGCTGCAACTACTCTTTTAGTGGGACATAATTTTACTGAACAGAATATGTGTAAACTAATGCCGTGGAGAGAGGAATAACTAGAGTTGCATATAAAATTGTGTTCGTGCAGGAAGTTAAGACTCAATGCCAGTAAGGTGCAATAAAATGTTTCTTTGCATACCTTTTATTTTCAAGTGCCCATTTACATACTGATTGAACCCAACAAAATTTTGGCCATATCATGATGTGTTTCATGCGTACTATTGGCTTGTGATGAGATAACATTTGTAATAAACTGTACTGAAGAAAGTAGTTCCTGTAATTCTTCGTTAATATTGGTTGTGGTAGTTGAATCAGAACACTTATTGTATGGTATGCAGGCATGAATATGTTTGCACAAAATCATTTTATACTGTGGATACATGTGCAGCTATGTTTGTGAATACATGTGTCACAAATATTTACATGACATCTTGCACTGGTTGCTGCAGGCTATGGTATCTACAGTGATCTCTCAGTTTAAGTTATAACAACTGTACATTCCTGTCCCATCTGCAGTCTCAACATACTTTTATCGTTCAGGTTAAAAACTCTTTCTACATATTTAGGGATGATTTTTTGAGTCCCTTTAGAGTTGTTAAACCGAGAGATGACTGTAGTTTTGTTACAATACGACACTTGTTTGGTTCATTTGATGCAACTTCCCAGATAGTACTCTCTTCATTCACAGTTATTAAATATTGAATCAACACAAAAGACTCTACCTTTCACGTGTGATGTCTCGATGACTCTCACTGGGCACATTCAGTTTAGTTATCCTTTCGAGAAGCTTGTCTCGTGTGAGTTTCATTTATCACTGGAATGCATTTGTCAAGCCTTTTGTTTTTGTACCTACAAGATAAACATGTTTAATTATCTTGTGCAGTGATTCTAGGTACATATTCATATTGATCCCAGCACCTACTCTGTACAATATGCCCACACATTTGGCCTATTAGCATATGTAAATATGCTGCAAATTTTTGTCTCTGTATCGTTTTTAAGTTTGTTTAGTACTTTAGCTATCATGTCAGTAAATTTCATGGTACTCGTTCCTTGTAGATGCATCGTCAACATTTGATGTACACACACTTTTTTTTCTTTGTTTGTAGTTTTGGTTTCACATTCAACTGCCTGTTTCTTTCGACATGCCATGCACAAATCAGTTGTTGTGGCACATCTCCCATCACAGTCTACCATAAATTGTGAGGCATTAATTGTTTTGTTCAGTAAAACTAGATTCCTTTAATACTTAAATACTGTAATACCATCACTGTTATAGTGTATTTACTATTATAGAGAGTAATAAAAACAAGAAGCAAAGTAGAATAATGCATTGTATATTTATTTATGATGTGCCTTTATCATGTCACAGTACAGGCAGTTGTTACATGCTGCTACTAATTAATGTGTATATTGTATTCTTTCAGAAATATTTTCTTTAATAATGGTTTCTAGCTAACTTATTGACAGAATTTAATTTTATTCTGATTTCAGTCTGATTTCATTTTATACGAAATTTTATAAGGAACATGTACAATATCTATCCATAGACAAAATACGCACATACAATTATACAAATGTCAATACAGTAGCTGTTTAATATTGTGCGATTTGTCATAGTGTTGGGACCATGTAGGGAAGAAACATTTTTGCGAGCCTGACTATACAAGCTTGTTTAGCCTCGTCCGGGGCGAGGTGCTGACCGGTTCGGCACCCTCAACCCCTCTGGAAGAAGGAGGGGGACACTGCTGGACAGCAGGTATAGAGAGACTGTAGTCAGTGATGAGTGTGATGTTGTAGCAGCTGCAGTAAAGAGCTATGAACTTCTACACAGTGGTTTTTCATTTTGTGCAAGTGTAGCAATGTTTGAGTCATAACAGTAGCCAATTGCCTCTTTAACTAAACTACCATAATCCAGATAATCTCTACGTGTTTGCGAGTTGTAATAGCATAGTGGTGAGCGCTATAATTTGTAGAAATAATACAAAAAAATTAGTGACAAAATAAATGCAATCACAACTGTCAAAATGTGGAATTCTTATATGAGACAGACTAAACTTACCACCTATCAATGCCCAATTGCAAGAATATATTTATTTAATATAACATTGGCACTATATCAATTATTTTACAAACATTGTGAGTGTTACATAATGATATGTGCAAAATACATTGTTATTAACAAGAAAAGTGATAAATAACTTAATTGAAGCACAATATCTGTAGGAGTAACAATCACTCGCAACTGCAAAGATGTCTCCTAATATAAAGTAAACCGGATCTAATACTATTTGTGTTTAATGTTATTGACATAGCTTACACACAGCTGAATTTTCTGTGTTTGAGATCTCTGTTTTTTTTTACAGTAGGCCTAAGTGTATTGTGGATTATGTCACTTGCCTCCCATTGGTGGCTATCCAAATTTGATTCCATATTAGACTTTACTCTTTTTTTTGTGTATGGTGGTCCTCTTAGGACACAGGTCAAGCACTACTAGGCCTACTACTACTACTACTACTGCTCGAAATTCCAATCAATGTGTTTCTCAGTTATGTAGAGTGGGGTCCTTTGAAAGAATTTCAAAAGTATTTTTGCTGCAAAAGAAAGCAGTAAGGATATTAACGAGTTGCAAACCCTTCGCAATCACATGCCTATTTTAAAAGCTTAGTGAGCTATGACTTTAGCATGTATGTAACATAATTTGTGTATTATAATTAGGCCTAACCAGTTTTTTAGCAACCAACTATGAATTACATTCATATGCCATTAATGACTCATCACTTTCATCACAGCAATTTCAGTCACAGAAAAGTTTTAATTAGGTCTAAGCAATAAACTAACGTAAAGTAGATCTATCTGAACTTGTGGCTTCCCATGCAGTACAAAAATGTCCCAGGAAAAATTAGCAATGTGGCTGCAATAATGAAAGAAATTCTTACACATTGCTGCAACTGAAAAATTCCACTTAGTTAATGTTGACTCTTTTAGTCATGTAGTAGATTGTTATATGTGGTATGTGATAATCTGAGTAACTTACTGAACTTTTGATGACCACCTTGTCTACAATAACAATAGGAAAATACTATTCACTGAGCCCTTAGGTGTTTACTAATGAATACAGGCTTATCCATACAATTTGACTGTTGTTTTGTTTTCTCTGTTTGTATTAAAGGAGCAGGAAACTGTCAACTATCTGAAAATGGAAAAGTAATAAGGAATTCAATAGTGCTCACTTTATCCTGTACCACCTATACTAGAGACAGCACAGTGACAACGCTAAAAACCTCATATGAAATATTTTAAAAACTATAATGTTGGAGTTTTACGGTTATGCCAAATTTTAAAATACTGTATACTTTGGTATGCTCAGAATAATTCTCACTGATTTAGAAAAAATTATGTTCATATAATTTGTTAAGACAACACTGTACATTTAAGTGCATGTGTCATGCAATAAAATTATTAATTTTTTTTCCAAAAAATTTTTATGTATCTACTGTGACCTGTTACGTACTCTGGATTTATTTTTTTTCTTTGACTTGATTCTGATTTATCTGTATCAATTAGTACACAAACATTAAGCCTATCTGTTTGGTTGCTCCCAGTCATTGTAATAGGCCTACTGCATGCAAATTTGAAACGTGCAGTTACACTTCGTAAGTCATAATTATTACTGGTGAAGATGGATGAACATTAAACAATTTTTGCCATTCATGTATTTATGTATTTAGTATGCTACTTGAACTATTTCACAAAGTATGTGGGTCTGAATCGGTTTGCATGTGTGTTCAATTAGTTTTTCTTTCAGGGACCCTCCAAGGAAAGGGTAGGGCTACACACACACGCTGTACTCTGTAACACTACCCCTTCCCAAAATAAAAATATAATAATGTTACAGAATTCTCATTCTCCAACGTCTCCCCCTGGGGTGGGGGTTCAACGAGAAAAAGTTCTAAAATTAAAGCCCGAATTAAATATGCATAACCTATTTATGTTCACATCTTTTCAGATTAAAGCGACACCGGGCGTTAGCCCAATTGCGAGTGTAAAAGGCTTATTACTATTATTATTACGTACATAGGCCTACATAAATCAATTGTTGATGCACATGCATTCAAATATCAGAACACATGATTTCACAAAGATTCACGATTTAATTTAGAAGTGTGTATTTAATGTTGAATATCTGTAATATTACTGGTACGTTTTTCATCCATACAATACCTAATACCCTCAAGAGATCCTGTTGTGAATACTGTAATAAATCCGTGACTGTTGTAGACGACTATATTTATTTGTAAGCATACGTTAAAAGCAATAAATTTTCCTAGTTCACACCCACAACCTTTAAATTACATGATTCAGCACACAGTTAATGAACTATTTAGGTCTCTACTCTTTCCTAATACTCTTTTCGTTTACAAACATCAGCAACTTCCAAATGTTCTAGAAACTTCGTTTTAACTGGCCATTTCTTAGCAATGTATTCACAAATTTTTGTGTAAAATGATCTCACATAAGCATAAAACAGCTTCAGTCTCTCATCATCCAAATGTACTTCCTTCATGTATGCTCTACTCTTTGCTCCTATGACTAATTTTGCATCACTTTTCTGCAATTTAATGTTGGCAAAATTTACCTGAAACAAATCTTTCTCAGACTGTGGAACTGAAGAAGCATTAACAAAACGAACAATCAAATCAACAAAAAAACTGTTCAGCTTTGAATGAAGTTGATGAATGAGTGGCTTTTCTTGCTGAAGAAATACATTAAGAGAGTTGAAAATGGGAAGAATAGAGCTTAGAAACAAAAGGTAAAGTTTGGTAGAGGGATTTTCAAACTGTTCTTTCACTTTCTGAAATTTTGAACCAGTCATGTCATGGTGCACTTCACAAAAGTTCATTTTCAGAGGGTCCCACTGCTCCAAGACTCTATCAATGCACTGCAAAAGTGACAGCCATCTAGTTGACACATATTTCAAAATTTTCTGAGCATTTCTGCAAGTAGTAATAAATGTCTATCAAAAATTGTTCCACATTTACATTTTTCAGACCTCCACAATCTTTTTGAGCAGCTAAGTGCACAAGATGACATGCACACCCTTGCACATGAATGTTTTCATTTTCTTTTGACAGAAATGAGATGACACCTTTAGATACACCAGTCATAGTGCTTGCGTTGTCGCAAGAAAAACCCACACAATTATCCCAAGGAATTTGCCTCTTCCTCACTTCACCATCTAATAATTTAAAAATTCCTTCCCCTGTATTAATGTGCGACTCCTGAATAGCAAAAATGACTGTTGAAATATGACATATTTCTAGATCAAAGTAAGAAACTACTATTGGGTACAGTTTCGTATCATTTAAATCATTACTGCCATCTGTAGCAAGGGAGAAGGGTTGAGATTTCATTATTTCTGTTAGTGTTTCATCTGTTGATTTGGCTAAACTTCGAATTACCGCACTAGTTTTCGTTTTAGCACAGCCATATTTAGCAGCTATTTTTGAATCTGGAAACATCTTTTTGAACAGTTCACCAGAGTGGTCGCTACAAGCTAGAGGCAGGTTATGTTCAACTAGAAAAGTTGTAAACAACAACTCAGCATTGGTTACAGCATTTTCCTCCTCGGCACTTTTAAAAAATGTTGTTACGCTTTTATTGGAAGCCTCGTAAAATCGACATGCAATTTACTACTCATGTGTTTACGGCAATCGTCTCTTCCACCATGCGCCACAGAAAAATCATGAGTGCAAACAACACAGAACACATGAGAGACAGACTTCGAAGAACGAAGTAAGCATGGCCACTCATTTGTATATTCTCCCCTCTACTTCTGCGCAACCTTTGGCTTTTTCGTAGTTTCCTCGTCATCTGCACCCACGCTATTGCCACACGGTGTGAGAAATCGTTTCATTTTTAAACTTTAAACACGCCGAAACTTTCTTCTACAGTACAGAAAAGTATGTCACAGCACTTCCATTATGCAGCTTAATGGCAAGCGCCTACACTGTCTCTTCAAATAAGTGAAACAATGTCGCCAAACAATTGTTTTATAAAAATGAACCTCAAAACGTAAATAAAAATGAACCTCAAAACGTAAAAACGACTATTGTGTGAATTGGATAGCTGAAATTTACGTGTCGTAAATTCACTGCACAATGGCAGTCGGAAAATGGCTGAACGAACCAAACAAACGAATGCTGACATGGATATCAATTCTCTACGATCGAGGTTATCGAATGAAGGTCGACAAACAATCAAATTCACATAACGCAGCATATTTCCGAAACGCAGGGTACTTCACGAAAATAATAAAAACACCAAAATCGTAATTTTTAATTCTTCATTCGTAAATGCTTAATAGCAAGCGGAAAATCGTAACAATTACGATTGAATTGTAATGGTTGGCATGTCTGTGTCAGTCACCTGCTAAACCCTTTCTAAACTTTCCTACTTCCCGTCCCACGCCTTCACCTCCTCCGAAAGTAATTTCACTTCATCACTCCTCTCCTAAGCATAGACTGCGTACCTGCTCTGATTTGCTCCTCATCACCTGGATGTTATCACAGTTTGGTAAATATTAAGAATCACTACTCATCGTTTACCGGCCAAACTATTGATTTCAGACATACGTTTAGTAATTGACGTGGGGCGCTAGGGGGGGACGTATAGATGACGACACTGACTCGGTAGGTGAGTCGGACGGGATATGGGTGACAAAGTTAAGGGAATGGGCCTGCTAGCAGGGAGAGATGAGATGGATAGTGGGGAAAAGGGTACACGGCGGAAGCCGTGGTGGAAACTCCCTTTGATGATGATTATGATCCCAGGGTTGACAGGACGACGACCACGGGGCAGGCTACGTACCAGTGGATTGTTGCACCCTCCAAACGACGGATTCTTCAGAGACTTGTTAGGGTCAGTCTTCACGCCACAACATACCAAAATGTGCACTAGGAATGAGGTGAGCGAAACTACTCTTAAATGAAATACGTGAATAGCTTCCATAGTTTACTCATCATAAGCAATAGACTGGTATCCGCAGAAGGCCAATGCCAGCTAAGCGGGCCTGTAGTACAAACCTCTCCAGTAGTTTATGCGAGCAAAACAGCACTTGGCTGGCAGTGTACTTAATGTGCGAGTTTAAGCCCCTGGACGTGACGGCCAGCAAGGGTGAGGAGCCCCGAGTAAAAAACAATAATAACGGTTCCGGTAATTAAGATCTAAACTATTGAATCTAGAAATGGCTGATTCAAAAACAGGTGAAGCACCCAGGGTAGACAAAAGTCTATCTTCTCCGCGTGTCAGGTTCAGACTAACATAGCGTTTTGCGTCGTCAAACAAGCTCCGTGTGGGTTGCTGATTTCACGAGGTGCAAAGTAGTTGCATACAAAAACACTTAATGGAACAAAGTTACACAAGAGAAAAGACAAAAAGGACACTGGAAAAATAGTATAAACATAGCAAAACATTATTGGTATTTTGAAATGTCTTATGTTGGATTGTGTTGTTAGGTTGGGTAACCTGACCTGACCTAACATTAGGTTAGGTAAAGAACCTAAACTAATCTAACTTAGCCTAACCTGATCTAACCTACACTAAGTAACTTAAACTATCCTAAACTAAACTAAAAAAACCTAACTTAATTTTTTTTACATAGGATTACTTAGAACGTCACGAGAAATGTTTTTATTAATAAACTATATGTCTAACAGCAATAGTTTGCCTGGTACACGATAAGTAGTTAAATTTGTTATTTACTGAAAAAGATTGCAATATTATTACGTATAGAGTAAATTTAAGGAAACATATATTTAAAGGTAATATATTACTACGTATTTACAACACACACACAGAGTGTAGGCCATACTAAATCAGTACAGTGCGGCAGACAGACTAGTGGGAGGATGTGCTAGGCACACGTCATAATGAAAAATGTTTCTAATGACATTCTAAGAAGTCTTTTTTTGTTAGGTTAGGTATTAAATTAGTTAATGTTAGGTTAGTTTACATTAGGTAGTTTAGGTTAGTACGACCAACACTGTAATCCAATATTAGGCTATCCACACAGTCTGAATGACTTATAAACAAAACATGAAATAATTATCATTAGACTTACTTGATAGTCTTGTTAATAGGTAAATTTTAACCGAATTGAAAATAGCTTGATGAACTTTATTTCTGATAAAATTTGATATCAACGAAAATTTCTTGTATCACAATTACCCTACCCTTGTATCATATTCACCGTTTTGTCGTTATAAAATTCACCCATTTTACAAATAAGTATTCAAATAAGATCATAACCAATTAATTTAGTAATGTAATGTTCATGCCCAAATACAGGCCAATAAATTCTGCATTTAATGGTTTTTATAGACTACTGCTAACTTTAAATTGGTATATATTGTGCATAAAGTTTTAAAAAGGTACATAAAAGATTTAAACCTCCAAAAAACCACCCTTCCAAGTAGACTCTATATAAATTCTTTCATTAAGAAAACACAAGTGCCCTTAATGCAAAGATTTTTAATATGTAATAAAATCACTACATGTCTATGTACGGTATTGTTTACCTTTTTGACACTACAGGAACATTTATTAACCTGTATCGTACTCACCCAGCTTTTTGTGGTCTAAGATATTCACCCACCTTGATGTTATATAAAAAAATCTTAAGTACATCCTTCAAACTTTGAAAGGGCATTCACAGCATAATAGGGGCGAGTACTTGTTATTTTTGTCCGTATACTTCAATAATATTGCAGGGTTACATAGTGGCAGAAAGTATTGTTACAAGCTACACCAGTAGCGTAAGCAGTAGGAAGACGGGAGGTAGCGGATCATTTTTCTCTTTGTCTCAGGTTGCATCAACCAGCTTCAAGCCTATCTCTAGTTTCATAAACACGCTACTGACAATAAATATCACAACCTGGAGAATTCTTCTATCAACTCACTGCTCCCTGAATGTGCTTTAACCCTGATACATAGTGTTTCTGGTAACTTCGAGACAGAACCGCCACGAGATTCCTCGACTCTTTATGAAGAATATTCTATAAGGGGCCTGCATTACAAGGTTGACGTCGTACCTCCTCAGGCCCGAGACCAAAGCCTGAACCGCAGACACGTGTCATGAGAAGGGGGGGAAGTGCGATAGCAGCGAGAGTAAGCCTGGAAATAACTATACAGTTTTAATGTAAATTATAATAACAGCAATCTAAAGACAAACAAATGAAACTAGAATTAATCATAATAATTGTGTATGGTAAATGTATTTTGAGTGTGGCCATGAGCGATGCTAGCACTTCCGGCACGCATCACGTGCGGCCAGCGCGCGCACCTCTCACCCCAGTTGTTCTCTAGCGTGCAGTGCGGCCGGTTGTGTTTTTGCAAGGGAGCCTACATCTTTGTCTTCAACTGATCGTCGTTCATATTCTGTTTGTTAGTAAGTTTATCCAGAACCTTTTGCAGCATTACCTCCCTCGCACACACCATTAACGTACCGTAATCAGCATTTTGTTTTGTTTTGATTCGTTCATAAATATAACATGTAGCTGCCCGCAGAGGCATTTGGTTAGCGTGACCACGTGGTCAGTGGTCACTTCAATTTTGAGAACTCCAGATTAATTACCTAATTTTCTGTATTAAAGTTAAGTAGAGGAGAACACAGGGAAAGAGTTACGGCGAAGTTGTAAGTGTGTGTAAAGTCTAGTGTAAACTAAACACGTGGTCGAGTAAAAGAGTGAAACTAAGAAGTATCTCGTTATTTCGAGTAGCTAGTTTTGTTCCATTGCAGCATGTGAGGCGTGCTCCTGGCCTACAGGGAGCGGAATAGTGTAAGTATCAGCGACACCATCCTGAGGAGTGCTTCACGGCCCCTATACGCCCTGAGATATCTCGTGTCTCCCCGACTCAGCCGGGGCAATAGTTGAGTGGTGCCCATTTACATTAATACCTACGTAGTTTATCGCCCTCAGGAACACAACGGTGTCAGTGTTCACAGGTGAAGAGTTTTTGCCGAGAGGTATTTCTCTTGTGCGAGTAAGTGAGTCATAGTGACAGAGACAGGTTGTGAACGGTACTCTAAGGCATTTGGCAGTATTGTGTGCTGCGAGGAGTAGTGTCGACGAGGGTGTTCTGGGACATCAAGAGGACTTTTAGGGTACTCTAGGAATTAGGACATGGTTCCATAATTTGTGAGTGCATAGAGAGATATTTATGGACAGAGAGTGGACTGACACTTTATTAAATGTATTGAACTACTAACTACTAATATGTATCACACTACATCAACGTACTACTTGCTCGCTACTGGCACAAATGTAATAGAAATTTTGCGTTTTTCCAGTCACATGTCATTAATATTCTTAAAGTACATGTTACTACTTACTAATGTCAGGCTACCTTATTGATTGCATAAATAAAATTAAATCTTTTACATGATTTAACTTGTACAGACCAATGAAATGGCATTTCACCACTATTTGGCATGGCATATGATGAAGCCGATCACACATTGTCATTGGGCAAACACACTCTATACAAAGCAGGCAGCTTTATGTCAACTACGTGCGCAAACACCAGTGTTAATACACCTGACGACTCGTAGGCGATACATCCTGTGTTTGTAACTTTATACTGTATCCATTCCAAGATCGCAGCAGAATTAAACAATGTCACAGGTGAGCTCTCGACCATTGGTTGGCTGGTTAGTTAACAGTGTCGTTGCGACAGGAAATAGGTCCTATGCTAAAGTGCTTTGTTTTAGTTTGGGATAGGTAATTTTATCGTTTAGTGCCTTTTTTAATCCTCTGTAATATTATATCACTCTGTGCACATGAAATACTATTTGTGCATGGAATGGATTAACTACAACCTACGCGACGACGCCACATCCATCGTGATTCCATTTCCTCCACAGCGAGGCGCGACTCCGTTTCTCCACTTGTCGCCAATCAACAGCTCGCGAGACTCGCGGAGGTGGTGCGACGGTTTGTTGCACAGTCAATGTCGTTCAAGCATGGGAACAAGCGAAGTGACACAAGCTGCAATCTTGGAATGGATAGAGTATAATAGACACATTTATGTAGTAGGGATTGATCATTAGTCACATTCAGGCATATTTATGTACATAGCTGTAAATAAATTAGGCTTTGCTTCACTTATTGTCTTCTATTTAATCAGCATACCGTACCCAGCTTGTAACACTGGTGTGAGAAGTGGGAGAGAGCCACTTATTTCAAGGAAAGAAATTCAAATTAGGTGTACATAATTAGATATTTAGTCTAATTTGTAAAATTTTCTTAGTGTAACTTTAGGTAAATAAGCATATGCTTACAAAAAAATGGCTAATGCGTTGGAGGGACTGAGCAGCAAACATAAATCATTAATAGTCTAATTTGTAGTGTAAATCCGTGTATGGCAATCTGGAAAACCCATTTTTGCCATTTTGAAGGTACCGAAAATTATGTTCCTAATAAATGTGCCAAAATTTTAAAACTAGTTAGTGACATACTTTGATGTGTGTATGTTCTTTTCGTTGGTATACAAATATAATGTGCATTATATGGTTTCATCAAAAAATGAATAGTCCAACTCGCTGCAACTCATGTGAAGTGTAGGTAGGAAGACCCTGAAGCATACTCTGCCGGAACTCCTGGAGAAGACAGGGACTGGAGACAAGAGAAGGTACATGTGTAGTTACACAACTCTTAATGAAGAATCAAAGTGCTCTTTCGTGTTGTTCACATGACCTTGGTTGTACCATATTAATAGTAAGAGGCCAGACCTATCAAGCAACCCTCTAGGCCAAGGGTGCCCATCTTATAGATGTCAGGGGGAGTGGCAAGGTCTTAAATAAATCATAATGATGTAACATCTTTGTTAATGAGCAAAATTAGATGGAATGAGGAATATTACAAACAATTCAATTACATGTGCTGTTACCAGGGTCAGTGGGAGATATATAGACGGGCATGGTTTAGGGCGCCACTTCATGGATTACGGGCATGGAGACCCCTGCTAGTCTCTTCCTCAGGGTGTGACGTCGCCCACGTGGCTATAACCCTGAAATCACTCGCAGAAGTCTACACAGTTTGATTTCTTTACAAAACACTCTTTATGTGGGCTATTAAAGGCGTCCCACATGCCTACCGACCGAAGTTCGAGCAACCGACGATGTTCTTGCACTCTCCTCGTCCGATAGCCTCTCCCAACCCAGTCCCATGATTCCCCGTTTCTCCCCTTCCTCACAGTGCGGTGATTCCCCGATTATCTCCACTCAGTGCGGTGATTCCCCGTTTCTCTCGCTCCAGGCTTGCCACTTCTGCTGCACTTGACAACTCATTGCCAATATAATGCAACAGTAAAAGAATGGAGATTACATACTAAACAATGATAATGAATCCCTTATACCCTAAGCACAACCTTCTTTCTGCAGACTGTAAAGTTGGTGTTGCAAGTAGCAGCGCATCGAATCCCGTAGCAAATGTAAACAAAACATACTCTTAACCTAAAAACAACAAAGTTTCAATCGAAAATAACACAAGCAACTTGAGGCACTGTTTGAGACTAACTGAGTTAGTTGACATTTTTAAAACAACTTCATCTCTGCAATTGAAAAGGTACATCGCACAAAGGTTATGTGTCACTCGACCTTGGGGCACTACATAACTATATCGACCTACACGATGATAGCCACATCGGGCTCAATAATGTTAGGAGCGAAGCCCTGACGGACATCAGTATACATGTACTCTACAATGTTTGTATTAGTTAAAAAATTTTGATTTGGTTTACACCAATGTTACATAATTTTATTTTTACCAGAAAATATAAATTAATTTACCAACTTTTAGTGTTTTCAGGAAAATACGTGTTCATTATATAAACTGAAATAATCTTTTATTAAGACATAGGTTATTCTCAGAAAAGCAGCACTTGTCTAAATGAAATTTTCTGGGTTTCTCCTGACTATTAAAAGCAAATGCAAGTCTAATATTTATCAGAAAAAAACTGCTACATGTTTATCTTACTGGCAGCAAACTTGTTCAACTCTTTTCTTCTAAGTCCATGATTTTCACCATTTCTCTGTGGACACTCAAATAGACACAGACTTGTACACTATCATCCTTCATTGTAGATTGTAGACATGTCATTCATATGACGTAGAGTGCAGAATGACAGTTCTACTGTGCATGTTGATGGTGGTATGGAGAGGAAGTATGTGACTGCTTCCCTCACAGAATGGCGTTCCAAAACATTACTCTGCGAGTAAAATTTAATCTGTTATGATGGAGCTGTCTGAAATATACTTACATTGTCGTCAACATAATTATCTTCCACGTGGCCAGTCGTGATCGTATAGTGGTTAACTTTAAAAAAAATTCGCTGTAGGCTACTCAAATAACTTTAAGTTTATTGGCGTGACTGCTTTTATTCAACACTTTAAAAATTCAACTTTACAAACTGTAACAATTTAGACTGCAATCATCTCAAATCATAGTCAAAACCTGACGCTCCCGGGAGAGAACAGCTCAACCCCCCCCCCCAAAAAAAAAACTTATAAATTCAAACTAAATTGTTAAAAAAAAAAAGCACGCCACATCTCAATAGTAAATCCTCGCGAATGTGAGGCCTCTACTCAGCGACTAGTATACATGGCTGCTCAGCCACCTCGCTCCCACACAGCCCACCATCCGTTCCAGACAGTCATCCTCGTCCGCGTCCGAAAACCAAGTTACATAACCATCTCTGTCGGCGTCCGAACAACAAGTCAATATGGCCGACCCACCGAAGCTTGCTCTCTCCCTGCAGCGCTTCTAGCGGCCACCCAGTGCACCAAGGTAAAACGTAACGGAAAATTAATATTAAATTAAATATAATAATAAATTATAAACTTTTATACTTTAAAACAACTTGTAAAGTGAAAACATAGATTTGAAAACCATATTTAAATAATAATTCACAACATAAATTTAAATAAATTTGAACAACGTGTCCTTTCATTGGCTCAAGCCAGCCCGCGTAAACATATTACCGTCTCTCTCGCACACTCAACGAGCGGCGGCGCACGTGCACTTCGTGAAAAGTAAAAGTATTAGAAAAATGGTTAAAAATCTAAATATAGCAATTCCAGGAACTGGGTAGGCACACCTGTGCCATCAAACAGAACTAGCCAACAATACACCCAGCCCTGAGTTACAATACAATAACAGTTAAGCTGCAAATTAAAATATTAAATTTAAATTAAAACACAAATTTGCCTCAGCCTAAACAAACCAAATTAAATGCATATAAAATTTAACAATTTTAAAACTGATACTGATAAAAGCCAAACAACTATCAACAATACCTCAAAGTAATTATATAGATAATAGCAAATTCAATAAGTCAAACATAAGGAAATAATAAAATAAAACAAGACATGAAATAATAAAGGCCTAAGTGGTGGGTGGACTGCCTCACACTGTGTCTGTCCCAAAACCTTTAGAGCAAAAATTTTACTTGCTTTGACAATGTCTCAAAACTACAAAATAATTACTCTGAACATCTTTTCAGAGTAATGTTTTTACTCACGTGATTTCATTCAGTAACTGAGAGTTAAAATTCATTTGTTTATGCGGAAAGTTAAAATAGTAGGAGAAATTCAAATGTTACACTTGAAAAAGTTATTGTAATTAGGCCTAAATAACTATATTATGTTTTTGGAAGTACATTGAATGCTTGTAAATTAATATGTTTCCAATATTGAAATGTAGGTCTTCCTGTATATAAATTATTCTCTTTATAGGCCTAATATGTTTTATAGTCCGGATAATTTCCTTTAATATGTGTTTCGTTACTGCTTGCAAATCTGTCCCTAAAGATATAATGAGGGAGTCGAAGTAAGGAACAAATATTAATATGAATCTTAAAGTATTTGCAAGCATTTGATGCGACACAATTATTGCGGAATTACTGCTTTCCAGCAATTCTCAGTGTTTTAACAGTGATGTCAAGTTGTTCACACGTTTCTTCAACAGCAGAAGAAAATGTTTGTAGTTAAAATAATAGAAGTCATTGTTATTGGGGAAACTGGAGGTGCCTGAGAAATCCCACCGACCAGCGACGTGTGGCATGAATACCACAGGTGAAAATCTATTTGACCCAGCCAGGTATCGAACCTGAATCATTCAGTGCGGGAGGCAAGCGCTCCTGGCGCAGCCTGTGATACGTCACAGGTTTCGTGTTTGATGTGTCATGGCCCATTATTTGTATGATATTTGCAAGGATGTTTCAAGTTTCTACATCCTATTTTTTCTGCAAACTGTGTAGGTCGCTTGTGTTTTTGCATAAATGATGACGCAAAATGGAGGACAAGGTAAATTTCACTGAGCAATGAACCCTAAGTTATTCATGACATACTATGTAAAGTTTTATTTTATAAATAATGTAGGACCTACCAGTATTGTCTAGTACAATATATTAAGTCATGAGGAATTAAAGTGCACAACACTTAAAAATGGAGTGAAGTCAACATAACATGCTCTTGAGAAATGGCGCGCTCTACCAAAATTGAGAAAGGGCAGATGGCAAACAAACACATATATGACTGGTACTCTCAGAAAAAAAGAGTTCCTGAGGTACTAATGGAACTTCGTAGTTCAGCAGCTGGAGGACATTTTGGAATTAGTAATGAGACACAGCAAAGTAAGACTGCTATACTATTGGCTACAATGTAGGGATGATGTTGAGAGGTGGTGCAGAACATGTGAACAAGAACTAGAAGACGTAGTCATCTTCAGGAGTACATTGCTGGCGCCCCATTTGAGAGGATGACAGTAAGACACTTTTGAGTCCCTTTCCAGTGACAAAGAGGAGCAATCGGTAACTATTGGTGGCGCAAGACTATTTCACCAAGCGGCCGGAAGTCTTACCAATACCTAATCAAGATGCTAGCACAGTGGCCAATGCTTTAGTGGAACATGTATTTTCAAAGTTTAGAGTACTACTCGAACTTCACTCTGACCAGGGTCGTAACTTTGAAGTCATGTTATTCCAGGTGGTGACAAAAAATTCATTCATAGTTGGTCAAGCGGGATGGTCGAGTGGTTGAACTGTACCTTGGAACAAAATGTAGGTATCTGTGTTTGTAGCAGGACACCAAGTTGCCCCTATTCCTTGTTTCGTATTGGTCTGTCGTCCACGAAGCAACAAGGTAGTCAGATCCAATGTCACAAATAAGGGTTTACTTTAAAAATCATGCCAAGTCTAATTTCTCTACTGCACTTGGTTACATACATTTCAAACATCTTTTTTTCACTTGTTGTCCAGTCGGTGGGTCTTTCGCAGCAGAGGAAGGGGGGGGGTATGTTTCAATATGGTGGAAGCATATCTTAACACCTACGAAAAATCAATATTTAGAAAACTATAAACTATATCAAAAAACACTTTATACAATTAATGTTCAGACAAAATGAACATTTTTATGCATTTTGAAAAATCGTAAGTCCTGCAGTTTTTTAGTTATACAAGCCAGAGACTGTATTTTGGTTTTTTTAAGCTTGGTGTTAATTAAGGAATTAGCATTTTATCTTTAAATCTATTAGATGTGTTCAAATTTACTTCTAATAAAAAATATTGTAAATTTAATGAAGAACATATTTTGTCTTCACAAAAAATTTCGTACCTGTGGCCATGTTAGAGTTTTTCTTACCCTTAATGTGATATTTTCGTTTGTACATTATCCGTTGTTAGAAATGCAAGCACAAACCTTGTTTCAGTTCTTTTATTGCAGGACTGATGGTGGTGTGAATGATTTGCCATAATATGTAACTTACTGTTGCTATGGCAGATACAGGAGTAACAAAATGTGTTATTTGCCACAATGTGCAGAAAGATCTTTATGCAAAATTAGAAGGCATTGATCAAATTGGAATGATGTTGGTAACATTTTGAATCTTTTGAATAAATGCTGTTATTTTCTTAAATGATACACCTTTCTATTACCATCGGAAGTGCTACAAGAAGGGAACTTGCAGAAAGCTGAGAAACAGAAAGATAAGGAATTAATTGAGATTTATAAAAAGAGATACAGGTACAACATAAAAAAGAAGAATCATGCGATTCACATCGAAAGTGCAGGAAATTGTTTGATGAAAAATTGTGTGTAATTTGGCAGGCAATTTTAGACGCCGTTCTAATTAAATGGGTAAAAAAATTCTGGGCATAAATTACACAGCAAGAATGAGTCAGTGAGAGCTAGATTATTCTTTCTTCAGGAAAATGAAGATGCATTTGCCCAAAATATTAAATATCATGAAAACTGCCTGAGATGAGAAACTCACAACCTAGAATCTGTCAACCAACCTGAATGTGAGGCAACACTTAAAATAATTGAAAAAAGTAGTATGCAACCTTGAGCTACTTAATATTATTAAAAATGGCATGACAATAAAAATTAACACTTCAAAACCACATATGGACATAAACACCATACACAAAACATACAAGTCTCAAAGAGGTACAATATTCCTTTCAATGAAGAGAGAAATTTTAAGCCATACCTCAAAGACTTAAGGGTGTGGTCTACCACAATTTTCGTCATCATTATTTTATTTTGTATTTGCACCAGATATTTTTTTCTTATTTTAGACACAAAGTGTGACTAAATTTGGCTCTTATGAAATGTTTTTTTCTCTCATAGTATTCGCGTAATGGCTTGTTAAAGTCATATTTTGCATGTATCCATTTTAACGACTACACTAAAACCAACTGATAAACCAAACTAAAAAATAATCACAGTGGATAAAGACATTGCAGGCTACAATATCATGCTCATAAAATTAAAGAATTAAAATTATTTGTATTAAAAAAAATATTGAATTTTTAAAATTTTTATTTTCAGTTTCAGTTTTTTTTTTTAAATTCAAATAATTTTTATTCTTTAATTTTATGAGCATGTCATTGTAGCCTACAATGTCTTTATCCACTGTGATTTTTTTTACTTTGGTATATCAGTTGGTTGTAGTGTAGTCGTTAAAATGGAAACATGCAAAATATGACTTTAACAAGCCATTACGCGAAAACTATGAGAGATAAAAAGATTTAATAAGAGCCAAATTTAGTCACATTTTGTGTCTTAAATAAGAAAAAAATATCTGGTACAAATAAAAAATTAAAAAAACAGTGATGAAAATTACGGTAGCAGCGCCCTTAATGGTAACTACCATACCAGGTGTGGTCACCATTAGTTGTGATGTCACACGAGAATACTGGTTCCAAACAAATGTTTGTTTTCATTGATATAGAAATGTTAATATTAGTTACCAGTTGACTTAATTCAGTCTTTTTTAATTGCAAATAAATTATACTATTCAAACGAGAACAAACATGCAAGTTCACTTTTAGGTTAAATAACCTCTTCTCTACCTACACATAAATAACTCAAGAGTATGCTGCAATTTTATCTGTTAAGCTATGTTAATAACTTCTGTGATTTTACTTATTTGGAAAAACAATACAATATATCCAATATTTCATAGGAATGTAAAATTATATCATTGTTTAACATATGCCGAGAATATATCTGTTTGGAACCAGCATCGTTGTGTTGACGTCGTACCTCCCAGCCCATCTAGCCCAAACCCAACACACTTCCATCCGAGCAGCAGCAATGGCACGAGCAACGAATCCGCCCCTATCTTTACCTTCCCCCATCCCCCCTGTGCAGTGTTTCCAAAATAAAGTGAGGGGCTAGTACAGTGAGTAATTTTGTTGGAATGGACAGAAATGACCTGTGAGGCAAACTACGGTTGGGTTTTTTTTTACTTTCCAAACTCGCTGAACGTTCGACATAACAGCCGGCTAGTTTCGACTCTTCCCGAAGCATCACCTCCCCCCTTTGCTTGTCGCGCTCTGAGATTCTTTTATAGACAGTATATTTTTTCAGTAATGTAAAGCCAAGTATTGTGTTTGTCAGGTCCCCAGTGTCTATGTTTCTTTTTCAGATATATACAGCAAGTACTCAGGTTTTAATTACAGTGTTTTTATTTTTACGTAAGTTAGTTCCACCCTGCATGTCATACCTACGTAAAGGATAAGCACTTTATTTGTAATCTAAAATTCATGAACTAATTTATCATATTTTTCTGGCTGGCATGTGTTCAAAGGATTTAACGCTGTTTATTTCAAGTGGAATACTGAGTTGATCCCAAGCATTGGCTGGTCCGGCGCGTGGGACCAACCGCCATCTTAGCTCAGTCAGTCTTTTCTGCACATTGACTGGGGTAAGCTGCTTTTTGCAACCTTTGCTTAGCTAAAGTAACGTCTCCGTCTCTTAGTGTTTTCTGCAACTTTTTAAATCATGTTAATTTTCTCACACTTCCCTGGTTACTTGTCCTCCGCACTGCGAACCGCACACAGAGGATTTTTAACATAAAACTTATGGTAACTGCCGACTCCGTGTGGTTATTGTGTGCTAGTGCCCACGTGGCCAGCTTCATCTTTTAGTTTTGCCGGGCGGTCTCGCGGGCCCTCTGGCCTCTTGCGGATCCGCGCCAGGCCGTTCCTCTGCATCGAGCTGCTCAGCTCCTGCAGCCAACGTAATTCTGCATAAAAAGTAATCATCAGCTCTCAAGTTTCACTTCCGTCACGGGCACGCATCCGCGGCCCGTAACAGGAAGACTGGCAAGTACTCATGCGTCTGTGCGTGTGTAGTGTAATTTTGCAATGTTTAATAAATTCAAGGTTCAAGATAATTGTGTGGTAACCAAACATCTGTCTCCTCGAAGTCCCCGTAGCTTACGTTTCTGTCCTGACTCAACTGTGGGCCTCTCGACCCACGCATACCGCTAGGAGGTTAGCCAGTTGCCAAAGGGAATCATCCGCCCTGAGTTTTTTCTGCTTGTGCTCTATCCGTCCCCAGTCGGGCATGCTGGGATGGCGCTCATTTACTCGTAACCCTAATTTAAAACTGGAACTTTCGCAGTAAAATAGCCGCCCCGCGAATCTGAAACCCTCTCTGGCGACAGTGTGGCGTCACACTAATGGTGTCCATTAATTTTGTGAAGCATGGTTCAAAACCTGAAGATTTCTCTTCAACAACCATAGGAAAAACTGTCGGAGACAGAAACAAGTCACTTGTTCTGAAATGGAAGTTATTATGGCAGCAGCTGACGCTGTAAAGAAAGAATTCCATGACAAGTGGAACCGGAAATTCAGTGGCACTTTCTCCGACTTTGGAGACCCAAACAACTGCAATAACTGATTGAGTGGATTATTGTAGTGTAGATGTCACAGATGGCTTGGAAGGTAAAAGAGATGTCGAGGTAGAGAAGACCACAAGAAACACAGTGCAGCACATCATAGTATTCTTTAAAACCAAATGACAGGCGAACTATAAGTCGATGGAACGAGGTAATGTAAGAAAAAAAACAACCAACTCTAAATGTTGGAACTGCTTTAATGCTTTACCAAATGAGCAGAACAAAAGGTGATTTAGAGGTATTTTATAATTTGAATTTGTAAACATCATATGCTTACTGTCAGAGAATAACTACGCAAATAGCAAGGACTGTAATGTCCAGTGCTGAAAATGAAATAAATTGTTTGTTTTTATCAGGTTTGTCAAGGAAGGTGTAAGGCCAAATTTGCTGCTGACAACCTAGATTTAGGTCGTGACAAATGTTGATATCACGGTTCAGATTTCATGATAGCACAGAAGTGCAATAGTGGAAAACTATTCATTTGCTCAAACCTGGTCTTGAACGAAAACACTGCAACTTCAACGAATATATGTGAAATATGAGACCTGTAAACGAACATTTAGTTCAAGCGTTAATTATACCATACATACCACTTACGAGAATTTTCATCACAGAACTGAAAGAAGCCAAAAATTGATATCATCTTGGTTACTGACGATGTTTATTGAAGAAAAATTGACAGCCACATTAGATGATTTGAACCACTCTAGAAATGGTAATAACACAGATGAAACAGGTCTAACAATGATAGCTGAACGCGTTACAGAGATATGTACTGAAAATATACCTACATGATCATAATTTCGTTCCCGCATTTCTGAACCAGTTGAGAAATCTAATGTAGGAATCGTCGCGTCTCTTTATGACTGAAGTCTAACAGAGTTGCCAGTATTACAAACTATTATGAGCCACGCTTAGAAAATCAATTCACAAATAATAGGTGAAGGAAAGAGACCAATTATTACACGAGATGGAGACTTGTTTGGCCGAGCTATCAAAATGGAAAACCATAAAGATATCAAAATTTTTGTCTTGGTTCATTGCACATTATCATGGCATCACTAAAATGTTTAGGCAAATACATTGAAAGCAGTGGTTTTGATTTTGAATGGGACGTTACTGGGCTGTACGGTCCATCAGTTATAAATCAAATTCTTGAATAAAGTTATTTATACAGGGGAATTTAAGCACATCGTACAACTGTAATTGATATTTGTACACTATTTGCCATAATAAGTGACTTTACAAGACAGAAAAAACATTTGTAATGAGATGAATGAACTAAGAAGCACGTACAGTAGGAAAGACAATGCTGATTTTAAGAACTCTAAGGCCGGTATTCCTAAATAATAAGTTAGGGTCTACATAAGTACTAACCATCTCAGGCACAAGAAAAGCAACGGCAGAGACCAAACTCGCTGAGCGTATTCCTAGATGTGTTTGCGCCGTGTCCCGAGATGGTGTCGGGTAAGTCACTGCTTATTTTTCACCGCCCCGCGCCAGGCTAGAAACAAATGAAGGCGATGATGAGTGCTGACGATTTACCATGGCTATAACAAGAACACGTTAAACTTTGTACTTTTGAAAAGTATTATTTAGCATTTGAATTTGTTTACAAAATAATTACAGTAACAAAGAGATAAAAATCATGGATTATAACAGTCACAATCAAAATATTCAATAACTGTTTCTTGTTAAAACTAAAAACAGTAGGTACAGTAGCCACGCGATCGCAGTGTTTCCGTTCATATTTTTATGCTGATTATTACCTGAAATATTTTATTAGCATATTATTCGGACATAATCAGCATAAAAATATGAACGGAAACACTGCGATCGCGTAGCTACTGTACCTACTGTTTTAAGTTTTAACAAGCATAATTCCCAATCACTATTAAAATATAATATATTATTACGCCGCAACTAAATACTAAAAACTAAGGTATTGTCACGGTAACAGTGGCACATAAATTAGGTCTCTCATCGCCTCTACACACAACGCAATAAACCGAAAAGTTTTTTTTTGTCATAGGCTATTACTTGATCGTACTTCAAGCAATGTTTCTTATCATTTCATTGAACACATATCTCTAGCAAAGTGAAATTCAAGTTTCAGTCGAAACTTCGTTTGTTATTTCATTTTGAAACAGTCTCTAATAACCTGGGTGTCGACGATACGTAAAGCTCACTTACCTTACCTTTATTTTTTGAAATATATGAAATGAAAAGGTGTTTTTGATAATTTTTGAAGACCTCAGAATAACACTGATACAGCACGCGAGCTGTTTGAAAAAATATGTTGCCTGTCAACTGTCAACGTCTGAAATGTGCTTTTATTTTACGATATGTTGATAGTAAATACATCACAGATGTTAAGTAGTTTCTAAAGAAACGTTTTTTTTTGTGACGCAAAATGTTTACTAATTACGATTTTTTTGCATGATTAGGGCAATGTGGACGAATTAGAATGTCTATATTAATAATGTTTACACTGCGTTATTGTTATTTTCCATGCATCAAAATGAAAAGCAAAGATGCGTTAGTACATTTTAATTGAGTATAACTTGTTATTATGAGCGTTAAAATTATCCTAGAAAATTAATTGTTTAATTGTGTCATTTTAATATCTCAAAAACACAAAATAAGATATGTGCATCTGAACAAGGTGACAAATTTTTATTGTTATAGACACAATATTTCTTATTTTATGGTTAGCACAAAAAAAGTAAAAATTTCTTACAGAATGTAAAACATTAAAAAAATAATTTTTATGTGTGTATTGTATGTTATTTACAATGAAAACCAATTAGTTTATACTCTGTACCAATAGTTATTATAACATTGTAATGGTCGAATATCATGTTATTTTAATGTGTAGAGACAATATTTCTTAAAATTAAGGTAATTGGACTACTACTAATAATATTCTGTGTAATTTAAAAAAAGTAATAAATAAACTTTGGACCAGCCAGGATTCGAACCCGAAAAGTTTTTTACCGGCCGCGCACCTTGTCACCTGAGCCAACTGTGATGGTATTGTTACAGTGCAAAAATTTTATACTAAAGCCTGCATGTAGCAAACTGTCTACAAAATCATAAATTTTCTTATTTATTAATAGTTTTAAGTTTTTGAAAAGCTTGTAACTTATCACTTAATATTCTCGCCATCGTTATGTTTTATTTTATGTACAATTTTCTTGTGTTTGTTGACTCGCGTTTGGTTAAATACGATTTACGGCAGGCAAGCGGTAATGTACGATGTACAGGTTTGGACAGGAACAATGTGCTACCATCCCCGGATCCAGAAAAGCAAGGGTCGAGTCCTAACGCGCGCCCGTATTCCTAAACGTCTTGATGGTATCGGATACGTCACAGGTTATTATTTGCCGTCATATGTGCGGTTATAAATAAATGAAGGCGGTGCTGGGCAGTGATTCTTTATAGAACAAGTAGCAGTGACTTTCAACAGCTTTTAACAAAAATACGTTCAGTTTTTACATTTAAAACGTAATGTATTGCATTTTAAATTGTTTCAAACTACAAGAAATCATAAATACAGTAATATATATTGAAAATTATGTAATATATCTTTCGAAATTTAAGTATTAAAAATGAAATTACAATCTTTTGCAAAGTGAAAAAAAGTAAGTTATATTTTTTTTATAAATTGGTATCTACGTGGACGTCTTTTGCATGTTTGAAACCTACAAATGCGGAAGTTGTAAGTTCAAGAAAGCATGCACATTGCTCATTACCCTAGCCCACCTTATTTTTTCTATGCCCTAGCCTCTAGGCGCAAGTAAGTAACTGGTGTTCTGTCTTCTCGCCAAAACTCACCTCTACGAGACATAACTGTAATTTTGACGATAAAGGTGAGTTGTATACATCTGCACCCTATACAAGATTCTGTAGCAAGATTTCAATGCTCAAAAAGCACCGCTAAAACACCCATTTTTGCAATTTTGGCTACTTTACAATATGCTTTAATGATAACTGTTGAACCAGAAATTGGTATAAACACGTATAGTAATCTTTGAATAATATTCCTAAGCAGACATCACTCATGTGCATTGAGCAGTTTTCGAATAATCTGGTATCGGCCGAATCTCGGCGCACCTCTCGGAGGCATGGGAAAACGGCTACCACAATGACGTGCACACGTATGCAGGACCTGGAAGGCTTTTCATCTTTTTCTTTAAGTCTACTTTTCATTATCCGTTTGTGTATTTCTCAATTTCTCTTCCACATTAAAAAATCGAAATTACAGAGCTAATGTAATCAAACTTGATAAAAATATAGTGCAGTAGACAAAGTTGATTAGACTTATATGTAATTAGTTCATATTTTCATAATGGCGGTCATTTAAAATGTTGTTTCTTCATTAGATAAACAAAACTAATTTTTTGAAGAGACACATTGTTTACATTAGCCTATCAAAACGCTGGCAATGTATGTTTTCTCGATCACATGAGTTATCTACACTAACCACGCATCTGGAAGTTACCAAACTCGGTACATACGTATGTATTTTTAATATTAATATATCATTTTCAGTTTTTAACACAGGATGATATAGAATATATTTTATTAGTACTGCGTGGAGAAATGTATTATAAAGTAAGTTGAAAATGTAATTTTAATGATTATGTGAAATTGGTACTAGTTTAAAATTGAATTAAAAATTTTTCTTCATTTGATAAAATAGGCAATTTGTTCTTTAATTGTTTTAGCACTTGTTATTTTGCTTACATTTTAAGAAATTACATTTTGTACCTAGTTATTTTCTGGTTAATATTACTACCACTATAATTCACTTCGCAGAAAAATTTGAGGACATATTTTCGACATATATTTCATAAGCTATAGCCTCATTAAAATAAAGTAATTATCCCGCATAACTAACAAGGAAATAGTGTTGTAACGAGTACAGTATATTGTATTTTCTATTTAATTTAGTCTACAACATTTTGGAGGTAATACTTTAATATCTTTGTTCAGCTATTATTATTGTTTTAAATTGCAGTGAATTATGTTTATTACGGACTGATAATTACCGTTTATTTAGTTTATTAACTGCCCGTGAGAATATTTATTAACCAATTTTGTATCAGG